>SGPM01000017.1:0-195759 GCA_004802725.1 Antrodiella citrinella | reverse complement strand
TAGAAGGGAGTAGAAGAAGTCCGATGCACCGTAGAATCGAATCGAAGGGGTCCGACGCATCATAGAATCGTATAGAAAGGGTCCGACGTATCGTAGAATCGACTCGAAGAGGTCCGAAGTACCGCGGAATAATGCCAAAATGGTCTCCTATGGGCGTGTCCGGTACCAGCGAGTCGTGGGTCTCATCAGCGGCTTTCTGGCTTACTTAAGGCCGGCTTGACCTCAAGCCGAGCCGTCAGGCCTTCCAAAGCCTTGCAAAAAGCTCGGCTCGGCTCGGCTCGGCTTTTTGCGGCTCGGCTTTGCGGCTTCACAGCTTTGGGCCAGAGCTGTAACAACACTACTTGTATTGTACATGTACAGTATGTAATTGCAGCAAACTAGACTTGTTTATGCTGTACCAAATGGCCATCTACTCATTTGCACACCTCTCATTTCATCAGAGCCTGTCCAGTACATCAGTGTTAACACAAACATCTATGATCTATCACACACTATCAATGTACTCTATCATTTCTTCCCAAAATTCTAGTCCCTTAATCAAGGTCTTGAGTCTACAGGTCTTTGTGACGGGAAAAACAAAGAGTATATAAAACATATACAAAGCTTACATAACAAGAATCACACTTTTAATTTTCAAACTCAGACCAAACAGTCCCACAGTTTCTCTTTCTCCTCCTTCATCACTGATTTCTTCTTCTTCTCCCCCTCCTCCAAAGTGCCATTCCTCATTGTCTTTGGTCATGACACAAACTGCCAGTACAGCGATTGAACACAGCAAAAATGCACTCCAGTGTCTTTCTTGCAAGTGGCATTCATGCAATGCAGAGCTAGGCAGCTGGGCAGCTTTGAGAATGGTATGTGCATTCAATCATTTCCTAAGTTTTTACTTAATTTCTTATCTCTCATACTCTTATGTTGTGTTATATAGCATTGGCACTCTCATTGCTATGATCAAAATGAGATGCCTTTGAGTTCTGAGTTGTATGACCAATATCCAAGTCAGGTAGAAGTTCTCTGAAACTGCCTTTTCGTCTATTCTGAATACTTTCAGACACCTCCACCTGCCCTGAGTAATACATATTTTGAGTGTCGTTTGCTGTCCTGTATAGCAAGACTGCACTCATCTATCGAAGAGCTTATCCATCACATTGAGCTCACTCACCTGTCCCGCATACAGGTACCATGCATCATTTCAGGTAAGAGCATATACTCTGTTGACATGAAGGCGACAAAATTGATCCAAGTTTCTTCAGGTTGTGATGCACTCCACCGGCCTTCCAATCTGCCTAGCCATCTTGCTGAGGAGCACCAGGCAATGATGGCCATGGCCAGTGACCACCTCAAACAGACATATCTCCCTGTTGCACCGTTCAAACAGCAACAGACATGGCTTCAAGTTCTACCTAGTACCAGGCCTTGGCCAGTCAACTTTCAAGTTCCAGCCTGCGTACTGACGACACCTCAAGTGAGGCTGTCAGAACATGCAAAACTCCCCAGAAGACCCACTACCCCTCCTCATCTCATGTTTCCTATGGGCTCCCAGGCCACCCCCAAACGTGTGCTGCAAGTACCCAAAGCCACTCAACTACATTCCGGCACCCCCAGCAGCCTGCCACGCAAACCAGTGGTTCAGCCGCCCATGATGAGAGGCTCACTGGTGGAGCCCACAACTGACCCAGACTTGGACGATGTGCCCGTTCCCCTCCGCAGCCTCGTCCGCCGCATATTCGCCGACCGCCACGAGGTTGTCACCGACTTCCTCGTCGTCCCCGCCCCCGTTCCAGTGCCCGTCGACGCGGACCCGCCTCTCCCAGGGCCCCGCCCATACCTCTCATACCCCGGACCTTCCCCGTACGGGCGCACGCCGAGCCGCATCCCCACCGTAAGCATCGGCTGGCCTCACCTTCTTACCAAGTACCACGCCCTCCACGCTGCAGGCCAGACGGATGGCATGGGCAACGTCCACGAGGACGGCATCCCCGCCCTCTCCAGCGACGAAGACGACGACGACGATCCCGCGTACTCTCCCCCTTCCATAGAACGTTCCCCGAACACTTCCTCGCATTCGTAGTTTTCATTCTTCTCCCTTGCTTTCCTTATCGCATTCCGTTTCGTTTTCGTTGTATCATTGCCGTCGCTTTCTGGCGATAGAAGTTCATTAATTCAGTCATGCACGTCTCCCACTATTACGCATGTTAAAGAACACGCTGATCGTTAGTTAGAACCTGCCGGGTGCAACGTGCATACAGGATGACGAACACGAGGCGTGAGACAATGCCTATCTATAGCAGTAATCGTACATGAGACCCCGATACGGCGAAGTCCGCGTCGTCCACATCGTCTTCTGGTTTTCGTGGTCGGTAGTTATACCCAACGCTGCACGATAACGCTGTTGACTAGTCCGGCCTCTTGGATCGATTGCGTGGTGTCCTCAAGTGTGCGATTGGGGAAAGTCGTGCCGATCGTGTACGGTCGTTGGTTGTTCTCGGGACGCGACCTGTGCGAAGACGAAGCATCAGTATGCGTTCAGGCGGCTGAAGTAACTATGCACGTACGCGTTGATAAAGTTCCTGAGATCCTGGACAGTATGCGTCAAGTTCATACGGCAGACCATCCTATGAAACGCGATGATGTTGTCAGAAGCTATACATTGACGCATGCACAAACCGAACATACCTTGTGCCATCCGCCAACCTGATCTGGACACTCGTAGTAGGCAACATTTGATCCACCTCAAACCGTGCACCGATGTTTTCCGGTTCCCTCGCCGGTGCAGCACTCGCACTCGAGCCAGCGATCCTCCCACTCGCAGGGAAGCTTCCTGGCATGCTGGCGCTGGCGACGGCAGCACTAGAGCTACCGGAGGCGAACGTGGGTACAGGTGATCCGAGACGGTTACCTGAACCTTGGAAGGCTTGTGCAGCGGAGGATGAGCTAGCAAACTTTGAGGGTGTATATGCATCACCGAGACGCTTCACGACACGTAATTCGACCGGCTGCCCTGGTAGGACGTTTAGTATATGGGGCGGTGCACGACTGCGAATGGGGAGAAACTTCATTCATGTCCATGCTCGACGTAATTGGACGCATACTACATACCCTGAGTTGATCTCCGCCAGTATTTGCTCGTTGACGGGGTCGTCGTACCTCATCAGAGGCCCATCTTCAACGCTGAACCCGTCCGACCAGAATGTCAAATTACGAACAACAGGTTCCGCTTCAGCTTCTGCGAGTGATATAAGATGAATGCCGAGAAACCAGGGATGATGTGTGAACACACCTGCAGGACCGTCCGGGTCAGGAATGAACTGACTCTCCACTTCGTCGCTGCCCAGCGTATGACCTCCTCCAAAGAAAGCTCCGCCTCCTCGCGATGCCTCTGCTGGTGGGGGTGCAGCGCCGGCTCTGTAATGTCCGTTATCAGTTTGCAGCACCACAACAAATATGTGCAAGGTGCAACTCACTCTGCTGCGCGTCTCAAGAGATCCCTTACAAGGTTTCCGCCAGGAACAGCTCTTCCCGGACGATCGGGGTTTTGCACAGAAATTCCACTGCACAGACGGATGTGTGAGCCTAAAGCCTCCGTGGGATGTAATAGATCTTGCATACCTGCGCTCGCCACCTGCGAACCAACTTTCGCCCTCCGAGTGATCGTCACCCTCTTCATCATCATCGTCGTCGTCATCATGAGGGTGTGCATGCCCGTGGCCTCCATGTCCTCCCGGTCCCATCGATGGCATCCCTCCGCCACCTACACCACCGATGTCACGCAGAGTGGCGATGCGCTGACCACCAGACGGGCCTCCACTGCGAACGCAGAAACATAAGCAGAAAAAACATCAGATCTTGTTTCGTGTGGTGCAATGGATATTTGGATGCGTACGAAGACGACGAGGAGTTATTCCATCCTCCAATCCTGCCGATCCTCGGTGCAGAGTTCGCGGGTCTCTGCCATGAAGAAGGCATCGGTTCGTTCGACGGGTTCCCACCTAGCGTGTTTCCTGAGCCTCCGTTTCCGTCTGACATCGCGTTGAAGTAAATGTGAAGAAAAGAGCAAAGTTCAGAGCGATGGTCAAAGTGGTATTCGTTAAACTAACGCGCCCTGTGGTTAGACAACAAGATACGCGCGTCGTGAATGTCACAATATGTCACATCTCAAACAGCGTGTGACGTGACACACACTTTTGCGATGCAAAGACCAAAGACAGGAAGGAAAGGCAATGATGATTCTTATGTTGTAAAAGTATATAGGGTACTATGGTAATGTATTGTAATGTTACAAGTGATGTTTTGACACTCTAGTCGTACAAATGCTGATTAGTCGCAAAGGATTCCTGAGTTCGTTGGGTGTCAAGAAAAGGGAGGGGGATATCAATACAGATGCAGGGTAACGTGCATTTCCCGCGAAGATTAGTGCAGGAGGGCCACGAGGATGTTTAAACAACGCGGGCAGCGTTGTTTCGATTGCTCGCCTTCTCGGAAGGGTAGTCAGCTCCAGCGACTGCACCGTTCTCCTCTCCTCTCTCCAATCGCGCCTCTTCCATGCCAATGAAGCCCTTGTCCGCCTTCTTGTGCTCAGCAACGTCCGCACGGGAGGTGAACCCCTCCGGTGCCCACGAGCGAGACGTCCAAGGCTTGCAAGTAGGGTCGCAGTACATCGCATCGACGTCCTCCAACGACAAGTCCGAAGACTCGTACAAGAAGAAGTACACAATAACCGCGCCCGTCAAGTTGCATGCGGCGAAGACGAAGCCGTATCGGAATTTGATGGATTTGACGATGAAGGGGGTGAAGAAGGCGAGGAGGAAGTTCCAGAGCCAGTTGGAGCCAGCCGCGAGCGCGGCTTGCATGGATCGGGTGCGAGTGGGGAAGGTCTCTCCTGTCAAGATCCAGACACCTGGTGCCCAGGTCATGGCGTAGCCGAGAATGAACAGACACGCGCTGACAATCATGACTGAACGCAGAATTAGCTCGATGACTCAAAAGAATGACGACATGCACGTACGTTTTCCGATGTTCGGGTTATTCGTTGGGTCCTTGGCCGTCCCGGCAGCAGCGAAGACAAAGAGCCATGCCGATTGCCAGATACCACCGACTATGAGAGGCATACGACGGCCGTACTGAAAAGAGGGAAAAGATGAGCTTCGACATATCTGATGACACGAGATATAGAGCTTACCCTTTCCATGACGTACATTCCGCCGAACGTACACACAAAGTTAACGGCGCCAAGGATGATTTGAGTGACGAAAGAATCCTGAATGCCGACGGATACGAAAATAGTAGCTCCGTACTGAACAATGAAGTAAGTAATGACAATGTTTGGTGATTGTAAAAAGTACTCACATAAAAGAAGTAATTTGCACCGGTCAGCTGCTGGAACATTTGCAGTGTCATGACGAGGAAGGTTCGGTAGAGTTGTTTCTGCTTCGGCTTGAAGCAGTCGACCCATCCAGCTTTGACTTTGCCCTCGTATTCCAAGGCAGCTCGCATGTCCGAGAGTTCACGGTGAATCTTCCAGTTGGAATCGGCTTCGTCAGCGGGGATACCACGAGCACGAGCGAGCGAGATCTTGGCTTCGTCGAATCGGCCACGAGCGCCGAGCCATCTGCACGACATGTCATGAGATAAGTTTTGGAGGGTGATTAATAGGGTACTCACCTAGGGGATTCAGGCATGAACAAGATACCGACACCGAGGATGCTAGCCCAAAGGAGACCGATGCCGACGACTGTGCGCCATGATCCAGAGCCATTGATGTCACGTGTACCGATAGAGATACAGTCTGCGGAAAACGAAAGTAAGTACCAATCGTATCCGCATCTTTGGAAAAACACGTACATGCAACGAGAATACCAAATGTGATAAATAGCCTAAAGTAGTGCATCAGCATGTGTTACCGCGGGGGAGACGAACAAGAATGTGACGTACTGGTAAGTTGCGGTCAAAGTTCCACGGATTTGCGGAGGAGCAGTTTCCGCCTGATACTGTTAGACTGCGCGTGGATATCACTCCCCACAATGCGAGTTTCAGAGCTTACCATAGGGACTGCGGCGCTCAGCGCACCGATACCCAAACCAGAGATGAGTCGACCAACAGCGAATTGCGCCCAAACATGGTTGGATGTAATCTGGATGATCACACCAATGATGAAAATCGCGCATTCACTTGACATTGCGCGACGACGGCCCACGGCGTCGGCAACTCTGAAAAATCGTAAGAAAGGGTTCGATGGAAAAGTATACGAGACAACGTACTTGGCACCGATGAGTGCGCCAATGAGTGTTCCGATACTGAGGAGCGCAACAATGAGACCTGCGCGAACATCCGTGAAGTGACATTGTGATGAGTCCGTTGTCGATGTGCAGGTGCCGAACCGGAGGAGGAAATCAGGCATAAGCTGGGCCGCCATCAACAGACCGCAGAAAGAGGCTTATCGTTCAAGATACTCACCATGATATCAGAAATTTGTCCCGTATCGTACTGGATGGCAAGTCAGCTTGGAAAAGAGGGATGCACGGTAACACGACAGACTTACACCAAAGATGAACTAGAAGGATGCATATCAATACAAGCACAACACAATAGAATAATTTGCACTTACTCCGCCCATGGAGGCCAGAACAGCTAACATGATAGCCATGTACCCAACGGGTACGCCTTGTCTGTGAGCATAGTCATGTTAGCGTACTGGATCGCGTTAAAACCCTAGAGACGCGACGTACATGTAGAACGCCATTATAGACGGGAGTCGCGTAGATAGGTTGCAAGTAAAGTTGACGCGAGCAGGAGAAATGTGTCCTCGGATTCCACTGGGAAGGGTGGGGAAGTTATATGAACCCGAGAAACGTGAAAGTGAGGTGGGATGAGCTGAGAGAAGTGGGGTGATAGTGGTTGTGGAGAAGCCGGCGAGAGCTTATAAGGAGGGTGGAGGGCCTGGGGGAGCTCCGTTCGGCGGGGAGGTCCACGGGTACCCACAGAGAGCGCTGAGCAGATGCAAAGTTCACCCACGAAGCTGACTCATGATGTCATCCCCAGTCTGACGGGAGGTACTGAGACGACCGTCGAGCGGATCACTGTGTCGCCTGTGTTCGTCAAGACCCGCAAGCCTCTGATCGATTGAACACATGCAACCTCTGCAAGAGCTCTGATTCCTCGGTCACGTTCCGGCCACACATCATCCTAGCAGCAATTTTCAGACCTTGTATCACCTGCCAGAGTACAAAATGAGGACTTACTGGATCTTGCGTCATGGTGCGAACAGAAAAGCTGAGAAAACCATCGTAAGGTGGAGTACATAATGGTAAAGAGGGCATCCTGGTGGTCCAACCCGTCAATACTTGGCATTTTCACGCGTCAAACAGTGTGGGGTTGGCGGCATACCATTCGAAAAAGCCGGAATCGCCTTGACATTAAATCCAGTGTTCAACGAAAAGGCAAAAGACAAGAGGCAGCAGGCGCCTGTGCCTTTTCTGGGTGTAGCGCTCAATGCCGAGCGCCACAACGCCCGGTTCTCAAATCCCCGAGTTGCCGACCGTGGTCGGGTCGTTTCGGACGACTGCAACCTGCTCTTGGCATGAGCAAACGGGCTGCTGCAGGCGTTTTCCAGCTCCGGAGAAATGTGCGTGGGGCCGGACCCCGGTACCGATGTGCCTTGTGCTACCCACCGCGTCGGATTTGGAAGCCAGCAGCAAGCTGCAGCAAGATGCTTACAGACATACGAAGAGTGAGCGCTGTGTGCTCTTTTGCTTTCGATAAATTCGTGACCTTGAAAAGCTGACAAAAGTACTACGGTCTAAGATCCGTAGAACGCGTCGAAAGTCATAATCGCCGTGATGAGAGGCTTTTGTTCCGAGTGGAAGCGAAACAAACGCAAGGGTATAGCTCCTGCAAGCTCTGAAAGGTCTTGGTCGTCCCTTCTATGTTTCACCGTCCGGCTGATGTCGGTTTTGATTTCCAGAACTCGAAGCAGGAACGCTGTGCGCAATCTTGACTTTCTCAGAAAGGTGGGATAGCATCGACGCATACCGCAACTTCTGTGTTCATGTCGTGGTGATGCAACGTGTCGCTGCACCGCAATTATTGATAGCTCAGGCCCTCTGGGTACGTCCTGGTACGTACACACATATGTTGTGACGCGCGCAGTGGATCCATACTCACCTCACAGCCTTGTTCGACGACGTCCGGTGCAAGTGGACACCTACATCGGGCCGAACACAGTGTCATATTTCTAGCGTGATTCGGCTGGAGTTACGTGGTTACACAGACTAGCCACGACCACCCTCATCATCCTTGTTCTAGGCCTATACAAACCTCTCTCTGCGAATTTCTGGTGACGTCCTCGCCACAAGAACAATCTCCGCAGCAGATGACTTTTCCTAACACCTTTCTTCTTCACGCCCCAAGTTTCTTTCAAGTTACTTCCATCCACATGTCGCTCGATTGTCAGAACGCTTGCTGTTATCGTGACTACTTCCCCGGCATTGTGTTTACTGATCTTGCTGATTATCCGTGTTCCGGGTGTATGCTGGCCTGCATGGCTGCCCGGCTTGCTCAGGAGGCGACGTGTGAGCGTGCAGCGTTCTGGAGACTCGGACCTCAAGAGCCTGAAGCACAAGCAGTACGACAACGATACAACCAATTTCAAGAAGATACAAAGCAGGAACTAAAATATGAGACGTCAAACGAAGCATCTCCGAATTTTAAGTACGTCTCAATTCGTTATATATCATGGCGATCAACCTTTATTCAGCCTATCTCTCTGTAGCGTCGGCCATATTCCAACATACACCTCATTGGTGGGCAGAGAAGTCTTTTACGAGCAAGCGTACGGCTATAATGAACCAACGTTGAAAACCGAGGACGCCACAGGGACATGTAGTGTCGGCCTCACCCCAACACCAACGCATACCCCGTCAATGGGCAGAGAAGTCTTTTTTAGCCAGCGAGGGGACGACCATCACGGATCGACGCTGAAAACCGAGGACATTCCACCGACAAGTCTTACTTATTCTGCTCATTCGTTCAGTTCCAACTTTTCACCCCAACGGCCGCATCCAGATGAACGTCTGTGGAGGACGCCACCCGTAGTGTCCGAAAATCCACAAGAATGCAGGCCATACGATGCGGCTCCTCAACAGGCTTATGCGGGACCGACACACCCTGCTCCATGCTATCCTAAAAGGTTGTGGAACAGGATTGTACCAGCCCCTCCGTATGTCTTGTATGTCTCGCAGCCGCCTCCTATGTCGTACACTCCCTTGGAACCTATTGTTACGACTCCATCTCCTCCTGTTCAACCACATACAGGTTTCTATATTCCTCCCTGGCCTATGTACCCGGCGCAATACACACTCGCACCAACTTCGCCTCAACCGATGGCTTCTCTCTCGACTATCCAACTGCTTCCACAGCTCAGGCCTCCGTCTCCGACGCCTTATCCTCGAGTATGCGCAGTGACGTGTGCTTGCCAACAGCCCCCGCTGGCTCCATATCTTGACCACCCGACGGATGGCCTCCAGTATGGATCACAGTTACCAGAGGTGGCATCTCCACAGCCACGACCGCTTTCACCTCCGCCGTTGCCAGTGGGTGCGTTGGGTGGACAGGACCAACTTGCTAGTCTACCGGCTCCCCAGAAGCGTCAACGTAGGAAACGTTCTGAGAGAAAGCCGGAATCGAGTGGGCACAAGAAAGTGGAATCGCAGAAGAAGACGCATAGGTCCCACCCGTATTCCAGAAAACCCGCAGGCGAAAGGCCCTTGTAGCTATCAGTATGTCTAGCCCGAGATCGCGGTATCTTCGTTGTACTGTTCTCCATTGTATCGTGTTTTACTTCCTTTGTCATACCTGTAATACTATGTGCGAGTTGCATCCTTTATGATTTATCTGACTTTCGATGTTGCACCGACGATGTCAATCTGAGTTCAACAATCACAGCGCTTATTTAGATGATGTCGATCGAGCTGGCTGGTCGGCAGGGTTGCACCGTCACCGCGACGCCGAACTTTATTTCACTTCGACTCTAGGCCATCCATCGGGGTACTCTTCATGTGTTATCGTTTACACATATTGTAAGCATGAATCTCACTGATTATCTGTGGAAGACCATCACTCAGTGAACGATTTTCCGTGGCAGGTTCAAGCATCGCCTCCGGCTTCAATGTCCAATGAGTTCTCTATATACAGTGCGAGTCTAAAAATTAGATCAGTTTTCCACAGATACTTATTCCTATTCATTGAATGAGCTTACACTGCAAATGTTCCCCCAGATCGCCGAACTCGAGCCTTATTTCCTTGGTTTTCTGCTCAGAAAGTCAGATCTCACGTTTCCTAAGATAAGGACAGCTCTGTTCTAATCTCGTGGTGATGCGACGTATATCGGAGCATAGCCTTCGCCCAAATAGTGGGATGTCGACAAGTACACATTGGCGCTGTGGCGCGTAGCCAATCATCTTGCCTGTGGTCACTCAGGCACTGGCCCTAAAAAGGTTACAGCTGACTTCCATGGGCACATGCCTCGATGTCTGGTTGCGAACCCTCGCCAATGGATGCTGTGACAAAATCCTGTGCAAGATGCTTTACCTGATGTGGGCCGGTCATGGATCATGGTGCGCGTCCTCTTTTCGAGGTATTGACTGGGATGCTGGCGTTGTATTTCTAGTCTGATGCCTCGTTGCACGGAACCCTTCACCCCCCTGCTATTGTCTTCGCGTCTCCTATACCACATTACCTCCTTCTTTTGTAGTGCAGACTACATCATCATCAACGCTGGTACACTGGACAGGCTCTGACCGCGGACGTTCAGCTTATAGACGATATCATTCGTGAGCTTTTGTGAGCCATTTCCCCAGGCTGGCCCCACAATGCAACCTAATCTTACTCATCATCATAAATTCAAGACATCCGTACACACCCAGCACGACAAGAACACTCTTCACATCGCACAATCTACCTCAACTTCAAAGCTTCCGTGGATCGTATTCACGTTGATAATCACGAACGACCCGAAGTTGCGACATCCCTTCAAGCGCGACACATTTCGCGAGAAAGCTTCAACTCGTAGACGAAGACGCTACCTACAGCTATACAAATAGTATACGCCAGAATACGCCGGGGATCTCGTCGACCTTGCTAGGTACGTTGAAACCTAATCCACATATTGTCACTCCACTGATGTTTCACTCATTAGCGAAGGCGACATCTTGACCTACCTCGATCCTCCTGGATTGAGGGAAACGAATATGGCTGGACTTTGGTGGCCTAATCACGAGGAAACGAACGAGTCATCGAAGTACATCCGTATCTCAGAATCGCAACAAAGAAACTGAACCTGTTGCCTAGCTTCCCGCTGAACGAGCGTATTCATCTCTTCGGACGTGATGAACCGATTCAGACTGCTCTCCCTGTTGGCGTTCCTTGGTATCATCCACGTTTGGGATGTCTGGACCAACTCAGAGAGCGAAAATCGGGTCTCGATTTTTTTGACCCCTCCGGCCTTGATAGTCCCGCCCCACTTGACTATCGATATTGCCCGGGCATTTCGAACCTCGCGCGCGGCAGACTTGGGTACCTGGAAACGGACAACGACGAGTCCTATGCCAGGGCTGGGTCTCCATTCTTTGACCAATCATCTCCTCCAGGGACACGGAGGCCAACCCAATGGTTTTTACACGGACGGACATATGTCAACGACTATTATGAGTCGTTGGACTCTGATCTCGCATGGCGTCTCTTGTTGGAGTACTTTGACATCCGTGCCTACAACCCCGAACTATATCTTAACGATACATATTCGCGCAAAATCCGGGATCTTCCAGTTTTCAAGCGACGCATGACCCCCAACTCCGACTCGCAAGAAACTGGTGGAGATGGGGCCAATGCTACAGCTGCTCAAGATTCACATACTGAATCTTCTGCTGGGCCTTCCTCAATAACCACAGGGAAGGGAGATATCCCTCCTGTGCTTGCTTCGGAACCCCTGCAGCTGTCGCAGGATGTCGTGTCTCAAAATCCGGCAGCGGACTTGCCCAGGCCAGAGGCAACCAAGAAGCGAAAGCGTGAAGAGTCGGAACCTCTCGGGGATGACGACACAAGCAGCCCACCAAAGAAAAGCAAAACCTCAAAGGATCCGAACTCTGTAAAGAGGTCTCTCAGGACTGCTCTCTGCTGTTCGGACTGGTGATTGATTTGACACGTCATGTGTACTTTTTATACCCATCCAACTTGCATTATTTGTCCATCATCCTGGATAATAGTACTCTATACCCCTCATGCAGCATCTACTTTCGTCACATTTTTCACATCTGGATCCCCGCATACTTTGTAAACTATCATACTACATACCATGGGCATAATTCCTTTTTTTGTCCGATTTGCACTCAGGTTATTGTTACGTCGCTGCAATTTGTATATTGTAACGCTTTCGTTTTCTCGATTTCAAGCATGCATATTATCCTAGCCTTTGTTCTCCAATATACACATCGATGTCGCCGTTAACGAGCGTAGACAACATTCTGATGCTAGAACTTCGCCGCAATAACGTCGACTTTAGCAATGTCCGAAGGGTGTGACAAGTTTGGCGCATTAGCACGCCTCGAATCAGCACCTGGTCCAGTCAGGAACGCCTCTCTTGTTTCTTCGCTGGTAAACAAGGCGAAAATGCCACACTGTGTTGTACCAGGGAACCAAAATGTGAACCACACTGGTGGGTTGGATGCGTACACGGTCTCCGTCTCTACATCCTGCAAGGCGAATACGAGTCAGTCTTCAAACTTTCTCGTGTGTGAATACAGAAAGACAGACAGACCTTGAGAAGCTGTTTGACTTCTTCAGCTCTATCCGCCTTCGCCGTCATGAGCACGCGCACCCCAAACTTCAATCCTGCACCGGCTGGTTTCTTGACTTTGTGAGCCAACAACTCGACCGCCCTGAGTGACATCCCCTCGTCTCCCGCAACGAGGAACGCCTGTCTCTTCCCCATCAAGTCCGCCGCGATGGCGTTGTCCAAATGCGCCTTGCGACCCTCCTCAGAGGCGAACGTATTGAGAACGAGGTATCGCTGCGTGCCGGCTAATTTGACGGCGATCCATTGAATGGTACCAGACTCTGAGGCAGACACCGCGCGGTATCGAGCGAGCAGGTAGTCGCGCACTGCGTTGGATTCGTTGGGCTTGGCGGTGAGAGGGACGAAGGTCCCTAATTTAGCTGCGTACGCTCGATCCAGATCAGCGGAAAATATGGATGGATGTGGGTGCTCGAGTGCGTACCTGCAGTAGACATGCTTCAAGACGAAGTTTGGCCTGTAGGCTGAGGTTTGTCCGCCGCAATGTACATACCTTATATACCACACATAGGTGACACGACTCAGTCCCACTTAATCCCGACTACTTGACCGATATCTGCAGGGGCATATCGGCTAGTTGACGTGTGACGGAGCTGAGAAGGTGTCCGAGGCGACTCCGGTTAAGCACATACTGGTCAAATACTGGTGGCCTGCCACACACACACGCTGGAAATGTGAGAAGAGGTTGGGTCGGACGAACCTGTGGGTGTGTAACCTCTCATCTCACTTGAATGCGTGTTATCGGTGGCGCAAGTCCTATGATTCGGAAACGGGCTCAATAGCGGGATGAGCCAGTACCTGTCGATACCCTCACACACAGGAACATCCGGAATGCCTTGGCAAAAGGGGCCCATGAGCACATCAGATTGATTCTACAGAAACACAAAAATAAGTCACAACGACCACTGTACACACACCAGGTCGTCAATACAAATACACGTCAGAAGAACCCTGCAGCACATACACTCGCTCACGTCCTGCGTTTCGAGTTCTCGTAGCACTCCAATGTCACGCTCGCCAGGAACCCGGGTATGCACTGTTCCTCTTCGACCCACACGCGCATGATTTGAGGTAGACCTTCCGGACCACCTTCGCCTTGCCCAACCAGCTGCATCGTCATAGCGTCGCCTTCCGTTTTGGCGGGTTGAAAGATGAATGCACAGTTCAGGTCGTACTGTGAAGTGACACGAACTTGACCATTGGGATAGAACGCTAGCTTGAGACCGAGAATGGACGCGATAGCCTCCTTGAACTCCTCCGACTTGGCCGCATAGATCTAGCCAGCGCCACTTGAGATCCCGCGTACATTTGTAGCGGCATATGACGCACCTGTTTCAGACGCAGCAGACGCTTCTCCTTCTGTTTCAATGCCTCCTCCAACTCTTCCTTCTCTTGCATAACGACTTCAAAACTTTGCCTCGGAACTAACTCCTCGGCATCGTGCTGGTTTGAAGGCACATTGCCGACCTTAGCCTCCACCTCTTTCAGTCGCTTCAGCAAAGCGTCATTCTCTTCCTTCACCCGTTCCATTGCCTTGCGACTCAGATCTTCCCACTGAGACGCAGGGTTATCGCGAAGAGAGAGTACCCGGACGCCAGGAGGTAGATGTCGACCAGCACCGACCTCGCCTTGCAACTCGAACAAAGTTTGTGAGAGGTCCTCAATCTGAGCAAGGTACTTCTCCTCAGCTGCTGTGACCTCCTGAAGAGCTGGAAATACACAATTTGCTGAGCACAAAAGCTTCACCAAGAGATATAGAACTACACGTACCCGTCTCGGCTTTCGCCCGTTTGGCTTTTTCTTCTTTCAGTTCGTTCACCACCTCCTGTCGTGGTCTAAAGTCATCGCTCCCGGACGTCGGATCGCCTCCTAGATCGGAAATTTGTTTCTCTAGTTTCATGGAATTGTCTTTGTACTCGGCGAGGAGAGTTTCCAAATAAGAGACTCGCTGCAAAGTAACGTCATCCAGTCTGTGCGTGTCACCGTCTTCGCGAGCAGTTTCTTCAGCCGTGAAGCTCGTCTAAAGACGTAATGGGGTGAGCTGGGGCCCATGGTAAGAGATGGACGTAGACTCACGAGCATTGCCTGCAGAAAGCTGACTTCCCTTTCAGCAAGAGCGGCCTGCTGCTCGGCCCTCGATACTTTATCCTTCAATAGGTTCACCTCCTTGTCCAATTTGGTATTTGTGTCCACCAGCTCCTTCTCTCTCTCTTCCGCTTTAGCCAAATCCTCCTCTCGACGACGTAACATTGACAAGTTGGAGCCATTCTCTTCAAGCAGCTTTATGTTAGTGTGCCGAAGTTTTGTTAGCTCTTGAGTGACGGAAACAGGCGTTTGCGAAGGACTCGAACACTTGTTCGCCCTATAAACATCAAGATGCGGTTAATCATGTGCTCTTGATTTACGTCAAGACACGAACCATTCTTCTCGTGCGCGTCGAGAAGCATCCAGATCAGCCTCCAACTTCACCACTCTCTCCTTCAATTCATCCATACCGGCCACCTTTCGCTCGAGGTCTCTCTTCTGCTCCTTCAAAACCTCCACACTCGCGTTCCGTTGCCGCAAAGTCGTCAGTTCTGCAGTCATCTTCAGGTTAGCGGCCTCCACCGTCCGGAGGTGGTTAGACTGCCTGTGTAGTTCGTCTCTCACGATAGCCCAGTGCTCGTCGTCGCCACTTCTACGAGCTACCGTGTTGTCCTGCGCATCGTTCAGCTCGTCAAACTGGACCTGGAGCTGCTGGAACGCTTGAGTCCGGTTGTTGGCGATGAGCTGCAGCTCCGTATTTTGATCCTGTAGACGGGTGACTTGACGCGAAAGTGTGGATATCTCCGACTTCTGAGTGGCAATGGTTTGGGAAGTTTGACGCGCCAATGTGGAATGAGTATCCTCCAAGTCCGCGTATTCTTCGCGCAGCGTGCGGAGAGAGGTCCTCTGTGTGCGTATTTCGACATCAGACTTGTGCTATAGATAGATAATAAATTGCATAGTCTTCACGGAATAGTACAGGGTACGTACCTTCTCCTCTTCCCTTTCACGCCGTTCCCGCTCCTTCTCTTCTCGTTCCTCCTGCTCCCGTTCTGACAACCAACGTCGGTCACTCTCGAGCCGATCAATCTGTATGTCCTTCTCGCGAAGTTTGCTCTCCAGGTCGGATTTGCTTGATTGCAGTGCCACCAGCTGCCGTTCGAGGGAGGCTTGTGCCATGTGCGACGTGAAGGTTTGCGTACGCTGCTTCCGCTTCGCAGTGGACAGCTGTGGATCTGTAGAGAACATGATGGTACCCGAGAAAGATAAAATGTGAGAACGCATTGGATAGCAGTATGGGAGAACAAAGCACCTCTTTCTAACTCGGCCGCAAGAGAGTCCCGTTTCGTGGCTGTAGAGCGAGACATGGCTGTGAGGCGGGAAGCCAGGTTGACTGGTGTTGAAAAATTGTTGTCCTCCATGGTCGTTGTCAAACGATGGTGGGACACCCGTGCTCGTCGACCGCGTCGACTTCGGAGATCTGAGCTCGTGGTCACGAACAACGACCAGGAGGATTATACCGAGATCGGAATTTGCCGAAACAAGTTCGGCGTCTATTCCTAACATGGTTTCAGCACGCTCAGGTGATAGCGGCCCCGCACCCTCCCTCTTTTCAACTTGCACCATCTTGCAAGGATCTTCGCCTTTCTGGTCTTGTCGTTATACTTGTGTTCGCCATGTCTTCAGATGAGTCTGACCTGACCGAGTTTGAAGACGAGGAAGACATTCCTCTCAGCAGCCAGAAGTCAAAGGGCAAGGGTAAGGCTTCTCAAGACACTGAGGGAGGTTACCGCATCAAAGGGGCGCTCAGAGTACCCCGGGTGGCGAACTATACGACGCAGTCTTTACATGGTATGTGGCCATCCTAGATTTGCGCGTTGTTCTCGCTCGTTCACGCTCGTTTACCGATCTTAGACCAAGCCATGGGTGGAGATATAGACCTAGATCCCGAGTACCAACGTGGTACGTCGCGCACCGCCGCCTGATACCAGTCTCTTCAGCAAGCTTATCGTTGTATCTTCAAAGGCGTGGTCTGGCCAGAGGCGAAGCAGATAGGTATGACTCTCCTTGATGTACATTACGCTCTCGCTCACATTGTGTGGCGGATTAGGTCTCATAGATTCGCTCTTCCGAAACTTTTATGTTCCTCCTGTCATATTTGGTAAGCACATGTTGTTATTCTATCGTTGAAACAGACGCCTCATAGTGTTTGCAGTGGTAGAAATGCGAGATGATGGTAGCGAGCATAGGACATGTGTAGATGGCAAACAACGCCTGACCTCTATCAACCGGTGTGTAATTCATACACACCCGAGATGAATGCTGATGTTCAATTGTCGATTTTGCGTTCAATCAGCTTTCTGCAAGGATCAGTATGTATTATTCCGTCTTGTGGCGACCGTGAACTCATGTGCTGTGAATTCCTAGATTCCATGTATGTTTACGTAGCTAATATGAGGAGCTTACCAACTGACACGCATATACTTGATATATCAGATAAAGACCCGTGAGTTCATACCCGCCAGTATTCAAGCTATATCACTGACTAGCAATCGCTCAGGTGGACGGGTGAGAAGTTCTACTTCCAGATGACCTCAACTTCAAAGGGCAAACTCTTGCCGGAAAGGTACAGGAAGTTATTCAAAAACAAGCAAATCGTGAGTACGCTCTTCCGATCGCATACACCATGTCTCATGCGCGCGGGTAGGTCTGTATCGAGTACGAAAATCTCAAACCAGAAAATGAGCGCGAAATATTCCAAGTATGTCAAATCAACCACCGCTGCTACTTGGCTGACCATTGAGCGTAGCGAGTGCAACTGGGCATGGCCTTGACAGTTGCCGGTATGTCACCTCCGTCACGGCCTCTTCGGAGAAGCAAACTAATGTCTTGTTAGAGAAAATGCAGGCATTCAAATCACCTCGGGGCAGTTTCACCCGAAGCCTGGTCGACAACTATGTCGAGGATCGTCTTAGCCTCTTACTGGATCTCGACACCTCGCGCGCACTGGATTTCAAACTGATTGCAGGCACGGTGCACGCACTCGAGCAATGGCACGAGAAGCAGGATATCGTACACAATGCGACGAAATGGATCGAGAAGCCCGATGAAGTCGCTGAGTCCCTCAAGCGAGACACGCGTCTCGTCCTCGAAATTCTTATTCAGCTTGCGGAGGACGAAAAGCTGAAGAACATCATTGAGATCCGGGACGAGAAGAAGGTCAAGAAAGTGTCGCCAGCAGAGTTTATCACGATCTGCATCCTCATTTACCACCACATGGATCGGTTGACGATCGTGCAACTTGCAGATGCTATCAGACTCATGCGCAAGGATGTCCGTGGCCAAGAGAAAGACATTCGATCGAATGCTCGTTGTTTCAAAATTATGGCCGACTTCATCGTGAAGTTGACCAAAAAGAAGGCAAAAGCGGACCCGGGAAAACCTGTAGCTGCGAAAGCGGTATCTGGAATGTCTAAGCGCAAGAGAGCTGAGATATCGGACGACTCAGAAAGTGACGCAGCGGAAGAGGAAGAAGTTCAGACTCTGACGAAGAGAATCAGGACGAGGAAGGTGACGGCTCCAAAACCTATCACACCACTAATCAAAATACCCGCGAAGGCTGCCAGAGCGGCTATCATCAGCCCTGTGTCGTCACTGATGGAGTCGACACCGACATCGTCTACTCCCTCGGCTCCTTTACCGCGTGGACCTACTACATCCCAATCCACTCCTGCAGTCTCTGAGTCGACGACAACTTCCACCGACCCTCGTCGCCGTGCATCAGAAATAGCGCCTAAACCCGAACCCTCACCTCCTTTCGTACCCGCTGGATCCGCGCAATCTCTTCCGCCACCTACGCCCACGGGGAGTTGGCACCCGAATCCATACCCTACGCCTAGTGGGCATGGCCAAACACAAACACCGTCTCCCAATCCGAATGGATGGAGTGCTACCAGTCTCTTTCACCCAGACCGACTGGCAGCTCTGCGCGCAGCAAAGGAGCAGACGTCTTCTGGCTCCGTTACGCCTGCTACGCAGTATTGGGCTCAGCAGCAAGGGGGAGGAAATCAAGCGTTCCCTTTTACGCCGCCGAGTTCACAACCCCCGGGTTCCCAACAGATGCAACCTGGGATGGGAGGTGGCGGGCTGGGTGATTCGCTGATGTCACGGATGGGCGAGGGGTTCGGGAATCAGGCCTACCAGCAGCCACAAAATGGAAACGGACGTGGACAGGATTCGGGATGGGCTGGTCGAGGTGGATTCTCGCAAAGCGGATGAAAAGTTTGTCTTTCCTTGTTCTTTTGCATGGTATCTCGCATTGTTGCCCTTTCCTTCTCCTTGATGTTGCCTGTTCATCCTTCTCTAGCTTTTGGTCATCTTCTACATAGGAATGCCTGATATTGTTATGATGTACAGTATGTTTCTTGCACCCGCGAATATTGTTTCATTCTCCAACGATGTCGTTTCGCAACCAATGCATGTTCCGCTCGCCCTTCGTGTTCAACTATGTACAGGCCGGAATATACGGCTACTTGTCTTCTCGACGCGGCAGATGAGATCGGCATATACCTCAGCAAGTTTTCAAGTTCAAGATAAAAGCTAAGGCCTGAGCGGGCATCATCCACCAGCACGGGAGTGTTTTTACGCTGTTTATTGATAGTCATTATATCGTATCTTTCGTGTCTAAATCCAGAGTAACACGAAAGCTGTTCTCTACGTGAAAAGTTCTATCGTAACGTGAAGTTAACAATTCATCCGTCGGATAGCGCATCTTTTACAGGTAGTATCTGAAGCGAGGGTGTCTACGGAAGGAGATTATCAGTATACTAAGTCCAGTCAACAACGGCAGGGAGAAAACATACCTGTCACCCAGATCACCCAGGTCTTCACCCAACATATTGGGACGTTCATCGCCACTCTCGTCTGCCGCGTTCCGCTGCTCGTTGTCCCGCTTGTAACTATACCACACGAGCGCACCCGCTACGAGCGCGACAGTGTAGCAAGCGATGTTGATGGCGTGTCCTTGGACGTATCGTGGTGCGAATTCGGCGCGGTAGATCTGCGATCCGATGGCTCCGCCAATGTTTCCAATGGAGAAGATGATACCCTGGGCGGTAGCGCGTTTGTTGTTACCGGCGACGTTGGAGGAGAGCCATGCCCATTCGACTGAGATGGGGACAAACCTGAGATTTTTGATTCAACGTCAGTTGGTGCTTAGAAAAATGGGGAGGTCGAAAGACGTACATAAACATGACAAAGAAGAACATCACATATCTCGCAATGAGGTTCGTGGTCACCATGAGCACGATCAGTGCGATGATGGTGATCGAAATACCGAGGGCGTAGTGGTAGAAGAGCTTTCCGTAACGGTCGACGGACCATCCAGACCACAGGACTGCGATGAAGCCAAGGCCGTACGGCGGGCATGCCATGAGCGTGGCAGTGGTACCGTGGTATCCGAGACCAGTGACGACAGTGGGCAGGGACAACACAACGCTGTATACAGGGATGTAGGTCGCAAGATACATGATGGCCCAGCAATAGGTGCGCCAGTCGGTGAAGCCCGACTTGACCTGGGGAAGAGAGAAGCCTTCGCTAGCGTTCAGAGCACGATCGCTTTCGTTGGTGATGTTGATGATGTCTCGCTCCGTGGCAGTTAACCAAGAAGCATCGTTGGGGTAGGCAGTCATGAAGAACAACGCGATGACACCGAAACTAGCTGTGATAACGCCTTCGATGATGAAGATCCATCTAGTAGGCAGAGTTTGGAGGTCAGAATATTACGGCGAGAGGAATGAAATAAAAGGACTAACCTCCAGCCAGCAATTCCATGAGTGCCATTGAGCGCATGAATACCAGTTGCGAGAAGACCACCGAATGCACCGGTCAATGAAACGGTGCAGTAGAGAAGACCAAATCGTTTCCCCTGCATGGATCGCGGATACCAGCATCCCACTGGTTCAGACATATCAGCAAAGGTTAGATTATTAGCAAAATTGTCGAACTCACTCCAGAAGACCAGACCAGGCAAGAATCCAGCTTCAGCAAATCCAAGGAAGAATCGAATAGCGATAAGCGCCTTGGCGCTGTGAACGACAGCAAACAAAGAGCAAATAAGACCCCAAAGAACCTAGAAGGGTGCAGTTGAGAAACCATCTTAAACGAGGGATGAATATGCTTACAGCCATAGCGGGGATATAAAATCGTGGGCTGACTCTCCTGAGGATAAGGTTGGAGGGGGTCTCGAAGATGACATATCCGACGAAAAATATGGACAAGGCGAGGTTGTACTGGTTGTCCGTGAGTTTGAGGTCAGTAGCCAAACCGAGGACCTTGGCATTTCCGATGTTTGCCCTAAAATACGTGAAGTCATCAGTATCTCAGTACAGCACAGAATGTGAAGGATACTCACCGATCGATATACGAAGCAAGGTAAAGCATGATAGACGCAGGCATAACGTGCCAGTCAACCTTCCGCCATGTGGTCTTGATCTCCTCCGGGGTATACTTCTGAAGAGCCACGTTAGCCGTCGTCGGAGTGACGCCCTTCTCCAACGACGCCACCGAACTAGTGGAAGGGGTCTTGCTGTCGCGTTGGGTGGACATGGCTTCCTGTGGTCAGAGGGACGAGGTGAGTCAAGTTGGGCTCGAAGAACGACATTACGACCCTGCAGACTTTTAACATGCAGCGTTCGGACAAACGGACTCATTATTTTCCAGGGACGCACGCCATGAACGTGCAATTGGAAGGCTGGAACTGGACAAGAGTCACCAATTTCTGTGAATGGAGAGCGTCTTGCGCAATACAGGTTGGCGATGTTGTCATTCTGAACCGAGGCGAAGCAAAGCGGCGATAATATCAACAATTGATCGCAGCTTTCACAGGGCGCGTCAATCTAGCAGTTCATGCATTCATGAGACTCGATGATGATGAGAGGATCTGGAAGGCAATACGCACGTCTAGTTGTCATTTGAACGACTCTCTGAGTCTCTGTGCATAGTAGATGTGACAACGCATCTAATGTCAACGCAAACTGGAGGACGACGGTATCGGTCCAGGTGGCCTGAAAATCCGTATCTTGCATTCTGGAAATAGACTAAAGTCGTTCCGTTACCCGTAGTGGCGCGATGGCGTATGCAAGTCGTACGGATTGCGAAGTAGGTCCACAATATATGTGATAGACTTTCCGTTGGAAATTTGAGAAATTTTAGTGGAATGGGCCCCTGGAGGCTCCCCGCTTGGCTGGACGATCGATCATATGCTGCTACTATGCATGCATCCTGTCGCAGTGTCGGGTCCGAAAAAGTCGCCGGCCCTGAAGATACTCTGAGGTTGCAGAAGAGGGATCCCATAAGTACACATCATAACACAAGTACTGGTACATTTACAATCAGCTGTACACGAATAGATAAATGATGGAAGAGGGAATAACGATAAACAACGTAGCTGAACGTTGAACCCAAGAACTCAAACGAAGAGAAGCACTTGTGCAAAAACGCCACCCCTGATCAAATCTCGAAGAGCTCTGGAAGCAAATCCCACAATTCTGCCCGTTTAGCCATAGAAATACGCCATGCCGACTCCGCGCACGTGTTGCAGATATTGAAACGCTCCTGAAGAGTTGGAACGGGCTGGGAAAACCGACGAAGCAACAGCCGCAACGGGTCGTTGCAAGCCTCACCGTTCTCCGACAGCATGGCATGTAGAGACGTTAGATCGTGGTACCGCTTCGAGCACTCGCGTGATGGTTCCGAACAGCTTGCGTGACATGCGACAACCACGGAATCGGCCCAGTTGTCGACCATGAACTCGTGGATCTTCTCCCGGCCGTGAAGGACGCGAATGAGGTCACCGGTAGTGAGCAGGTCCCATTTCGCGGAACGTGTGGCGGGTGTGAAGAATCGTGACGAGCGTGGAGAGGAAGGGCGTCGGCGTGCATCCCAGTTGTGGCTAACAGGGACACGTGAGAGGTGGTAGAAAGCGGCGGGAAGGATTTCAGACATGTTCACGTCAAGTGCCAGACGAATGGCTGATGCCGCCTCCGGGAAGTCGTCCTCTGCATATCGTTTGGGAATGGTACTGTGTTCCGTGATACCTGAGGCCAGTAAATCGAACTTGCACTCGGAAACGTCCCAATCGTCCAATGACTGCGGCCATGCTGAAGAGAAGAAGCGGCGAAGTGGTAGGCTCAAAGAATCAAAACAATATTTGTGTGAGATCCGTAAGATGCTACCAATCTTGAGCGGTACCATAGGATCGGATTTGCTGAAACCCCAAACGTTCCTGTTAAGTATGAGTCAGAGGAAAGAAGGCACATGATGGGTAGTACTCACAATACTTCGGTGGCCTCCAATACATGAGCGGTGAGAAACGCTGCGACGTCGTCAGCTTTGTCGTCCATTTCCACACAAGGCCCGTTCTCGACTCCTCCGGAAGTACGATAGTAAACATTGCCGTGAGCCTTCAGAGCCTTCAACAGAGCCCCCCAGCGACCAAAAGCAGTACTGTGCACTCTGAAGAGCTGCCTGACTCCGTCAGATCCGCGCGCGACAAGGACCACGTCTCCTGTCGGGTCGTACAATGTAACGTGGCGGATGGCGAGCTCATAGTACTTTGCAGCAACATTCGCTCGAGGAGACGTGGTAGCGACTGGCATGGATGAATAGGTGCCTCTGAATTGAGCACAATCAGCCTCGTTCATGAGATTGACAGGGTTTAGAGTTACTCACTGACGGGGCTGGGGTTGTATATCTGCCATATAGTGAGTCTTCGTGGAAAGATGTGAAGTACATATAGCTTACGGCTCTCCATCGAGCCTCGGACCCTCCGACACAATTCAACAACATGTTACACAAACACCAGATCCCGGCGCGTCTCATTGACAAAAGGCGGGCGTCTATTCCTATTGTATGCCCTCGTCGTCCTCGAGAGTCCTTATGCGCCTCTGGTATTTAGCGACGCTAGTCCGATAGATCTTTCAATCGACGTACCTATCTTATTGTCTGCCTCGGCTCTGCTGACGGGACTGTGCACTCATCGTGGAAAATTGAAGCCTAGAGCCACGGCGAAATGGTTGAGACCGGGCATTGTCCACAACTGCGAAGACATGAGCTGAAAACTTGGGTGTGCTTTCATCGTGCCCATTACATGATGATTATGTGGCTGGCAGCGAAATAAGTGAACTGAGAGCACTAGATGTTGGACTCGGAAGACAAGTTGAAGAAGTTGACGAGGACAAAATGAAGCCTCGCTGAAATCACAGATCGCGATCGGTCACGATCATGTGCTCGGTGACAACTCGGAGTCCGATGACCCCGAACCTCTACTAGACTCCGAGAGCCTCTACGCGGAATGAGTTTTGCTATTCGAATTTCAGTCAAACATTCCAGAATATAGTGTCAAGTACAAGTACACACTGATGATACACTGCAAACATTATGATATACGGGGAAAACAAGTCACGCGAAAAAATACACATAGTACTTAACCCAGTATCCCGATAAGTATGAGAGTCCATGACACTGGCAGCGAAACGGTAGGATACCCGACTGGGTATGTTGCAGTACAGTAGTGCCAGCTACTGTAAAGTATATATGGCTATACGCGATCTAGGCCAAAGACCTCCAAGAATGCGTCGGGTAAGACGACGTCCGTCTCCGCCTGCACAATTCGGAAGAATTGCGGGAGCATCTTCCAAACATGGACTCTCGCATCCAGAGCGAGTCGCTGGCACTCTTCTGCGCATGCATTGCAGAGATGGTACGTTCTCTTGATCCTCTCGATGGGCCTGGCGAAATTGCGGCGCAGCAGGCGGAGAGGATCGATACGCGTTGCCTCGTCATCTGCAAATGGGCAAAGAGTGGTGACAGCGGGCAGGTGCAGCTGGCAAGTATAGTCAGGATCTTGACAGACTATACTGCAATTGTGCATCACTGCAGGTACCCAATTGTCCACAAGGTAAGTCATGATTTGCTCTCTGCCGAGCACCATCAGAGTCCGATCGTCAGGGGATAGGAGGTCCCATCTAGCCGTGAGCGAGTACATGGAAAAGTACATGGGAGGGGGGGAGATGCCTGCTCCTTGGAAGCGACGCGTGAGCCAGTCGTTGTGAAGAGGGATACGTGATAGATGGTAGAAGGCAGTGGGCAGAATCTCAGGTATGTTGAATTCTTGCGCCAGGCGAATTGCCGCCACGGGTTCCTGCAGAGCCCAGTCTTCTGCAAAGCGACCATCGATAGGCTGATCATCCGAGAAGTTGAACGCGATTTCGTCAAAACTGTCCTCTTCTTCGTCCCACTGATCAAGAGTTTGGGGCCAAGCGGAGATGTAGACAGCACGGAGTTTGTCCACAAGACTGTTCGCTTGATACTTCGTGGCAACGCGCAGAATACCTCTCACAAAATCGGTCAGACCCATCCCCTTGAGACTATCATCACTAGAAATACGGATTCAGCAAAATAGATCGATGCAACGACTCCCAAGGAATACGCACTAGGGGGCCTCCAAATTCAACGTCTCCCGAAGGAAATTGGCAACATCGCCAGCATCTTCAGGAAGTTCGATCCAGCGAAGATCCTTGAACGTCTTGCTGTTGATGAATTTATCTGTGTACTGGATCATGTCTCGAAGGATGACGGAATTGTCCATCAATGGCTGTTGGTGAACCCGGAAGAGTTGTGTGCGACCGTCCGACATCAGCGCAGTGATTGCAAGATCTCCGTCATCTTTCCACAGAGCTTTGTGTCGACACACCGTGTCGCTACGTCGCGAGACAGATCGCGAGGGTGGCTTTGGGGGGGGCTTTGCTGTGGCAAGGTAAAATGTCACTTGAATACACGACGAGGTACCCGAAGCCTGCTTACCTCGTGTCCGCTGTGGCGGTCGTCTGGCAATGCGGGGAATGTACTCGAGATCATACATCATGATAGAGGTGGGTGATTGTGTTGTCAATTCGCGTGCCCGCCGCAATTTGAATTATATACATGGCGACCCAACTGTGGCGTAGACAACAAGCGGGTTGGGGATCCATGGGCCTCCTTCACACGAACTCATTTCATTGACAAAAGACACATGTAGTCCTATTGTCAGTTATCAAGAGACTGATGAAAAGGGCACGTCAATGGCAAGACCGGCGTTTGCAACTCACCTCTTATGTATCTTGGGTATCAAGATATCGGTAAAGACCAAAGGCACAGATGATTCTATCACACGGAAAGCATGCATATCCCTGTAAGACAATAGGATGGGTGTGCGGATCCCGCCGGAGGAAGACATAATTGTCAACAAGTTGTCGGCGTCACGCTGCGACAAAAGTCACCCAAAATCCGCGATCGGTCACGGTCAGGTGATGTGTCACATCCATCATGTCGGCGCCTAACGCGCTACTGGTCTCCAAGACTCCAAGAGCCATTTCCCATTCTCTTTGTCAATCCTTTGTCATTACTCCGCGACGTATTTGCTGGAGTGAGCTGCGCGTTCTCCACCTCTCTCGTCTACATTACTTGCTGTCGAATGGTGTCAAACCGCCATACTTCGTAATTTCCCAAATTCGCTCTAACAGTCGAACGCACTCCGGTACGATTCATGACTTCATATTCGCTGTCGCGACTTAAAAGAGGCATTGTCCATAGAATACGCGCTGCTCGTAACCCGAAACCAACCGAAGCAAGCTCAGCGGATGACCCAGAGTCCTACCTCACCACACTCGCTACGTCAACTCGGAAGATCTCGATGTTTCCCACTTTAAAGAACCCACGTCCCATTCTTGGTCTCAAATCCCTCCGAGATCCCATTCCATTTCCACTCGAATTTTCGTCCTCTCCTCCGCCTTCCACTAGTTCTCCTGGACCACTCCGGCCTATCAAATTTGAACAAGCCGACGACGACCTGCGAACCTGTTCGAAAACATCCTGCCGGGTTAAACTCCCCAATCACTACCGCTACAAAACCTGCGAGAAGTGTCGAGAATATGGCCGGGCGCAGACGAAGAAGAGCAAACTTCTGAAGCAACAGCAACAGTATGCTCTGCCTTCCTTCGACGACGTCATTATGGAAGCGGAGGAAGAGAATCAACCCATTGAAGCCCGTTTTAAGAGTTGGATGGTGAAGCTACGCGAGGCAGGAAAGATACCCTTCGGTTCTCGGGCTAACGGTGCGGAAGACTATGTCGACGGCATTGACGGGAAACGGAAGGCTGGAGGCGATTTAGGCTTTTCCAAGAAGCTGAAGCTTGATCTTTCTCTGGGCGGAGACGAAGAATTCCAGACTCAAGATGACCTCTGTCGTGCGTTGGCAGGATATATTCGCCGACTTACGACTGTAACGTCCGTCGGTGACTTCGTCGGATCGTATACTGTGGTGGTGGCGGAGAGTGACGAGATTACGGAGAAGGTAGTGCGGAGGGCTGCAAAAAATACCATCAGTCAATGCAAGCTGCCTGTCTGGTATGTATCTTCTGTGAAATGTGACTTTGAGCCGTGTTACTAAGCGGAGACTTCTCAGCATCGATGTCCCTCCGGAATACAAACTCAGGATGAGGAACGGCAATATGTCTTGTCGTACGGATTATCGTTGTGCGTGCTCTGACGACTCTCAATCCGAAGGCAACATGTGCGGCGGTGCCATCACAGTAGACATGCGCTATACCTCTTCGGATTTGTCTGACGGAATGCTGAGGCGCATCCACGGGCATAAGGTCATCGTAAAGGTGATCCATGACACCGATTGAGAGGCTCAAATCTCTTTGGACGTTTTTTTGTTCTGTGGCTTCCGTTATGACGTTACCTAAAGCCTTTCTAGATTCCGTTGTACGAAGGGTGCTCTATAGAGTTGTCTTCGTTAATCCTGGTACTGTAACTCGATTGTTTCCTACCATATGTCTTCGTCAAATTCGAACTATTTGTAGACGTAGTTTCTTACTGTACATACTGTACCCTCGACCAAAATCCATTGCAATTTGCTGCGTCAAGTGAATACATGTACGCCGGACCGGTTGCTCCGGTGGGAGTCAGTGTTTTACCCTTGTTTTATCCGCTCACAGCTGAGCTGCGCTTGTCCTTTACAACGACTCACATGCATCCCGATTCTCATCCATACGAATTGTTGGCATTCTGGAATTGATCTATTGGCAACTACTGTGAAAGCAAGGTATGACCAGCTGAATGCTTTCTTTCTTGATATGATCCTGAAACCTGAATCTTCAGGCAGGTCATCCAATTTCAACATGGCATCCATAAAGCTAGCCATCGTCGGTGCTGGTCCGTCTTCGTTCTATGTCGCCTCACGACTCCTCTCCTTACTGCCTCAATCAAGCCCTCACCATGACGCCATCAAAATTCACATGTACGATCGTCTCTGGGCACCCCATGGGTTAGTGAGGTATGGAGTTGCGCCGGACCATCCAGAAGTCAAAGTGGGTAGGCAGTCTTCTCGCGGTGTAAATGTGCCTGTTGTATGATGATGCTATGTCTTTGCCGCTAGAACTGTACCAACAAGTTTGACCTCACCGCGACGGATCCTCGACTGCGGTTCTTTGGAAACGTCAACATCACCACATCGGCTTCTGCGTCTCCCATTGCGCATAACGTCTCACTGCCGTCCTCATCCCTACTCCATAACTACACACACCTCCTGTTCTCTTCCGGTTGCACGATACCTACTCTACACGCTGCTCTTCCGCCTTCGGACCGTTGCATTCCCGCTCTCTCATTAGTTCATTGGTATACCCAACATCCTTCCGTCGCAAACAAACCGCCACCGCCACTAGAAAGCATAGAGCATGTCAGCTTGATTGGTCAAGGCAACGTCTCGCTGGATGTCGCTCGTATGTTGCTCACACCTCCTTCGACTCTGGAGAAATACGATGTCCCAAGTAACGTCCTGGACGTTCTGAAGCGGTCAGCGGTGCAGCACGTCTCCATCATTGGAAGGAGGGGTCCCTTGCAGGCGGCATTCACCACGAAGGAGTTGAGGGAGATGATGAACTTGGAAGACGCCGCCATGGACCCTCTGGACCCAACGCTACTTATTCCTCCCGCGGGGGAGGAACTGACGAGGCAACAGAAACGGACTGTGCAGTTGCTGGAGAAAGGATCAAGGAACGCGCCCGGTACAAAGCCGAAGTCGTGGTCTTTGGACTTCTTCCGCTCTCCTACGCACTTGGCACCCGCACCTGAGGATGATCAGTCGGCTGCTCGACCCCTTACACTCACGTTGGCTCATACTGCACTCTCTGCGGAGAAACGGGCGGTTCCAACGGGTGCCACATCGTCTCTGCGTACGTCTATGGTGGTGACATCTCTTGGCCATCACGGTGAGCCAACACCGTGGTATGACAGCGCGTTAGGTCACGTCCGGACGGTCGGCGGGCGAGTGGTGGACGAACATGGACATACGCTGCGAAACGTCTACGCCAGCGGCTGGGCTGCTATGGGCGCCCGAGGTGTTCTGGCGAGTACGATGATGGACGCGTATGCTGTGGCCGATACGATTCTGGCTGACGCGTTCCCCGGAGAGTTCAGGAAAGATGGTAACGCGCTTGAGAGTGTCGTTCCACAGGGCAGAGTCTCGGATGCTGCTGAACCTGTGATGGCTGAGACGGTAGGTTCGGACGAGCCGCCGGTGGAGGTGCAGGCTGGATTGAACGAAGGAGAGGTGACTGATTACGAACACTGGAAGTTGGTGGATGCAGAGGAGGTCAAACGAGGCGTTGCTATTGGCAAGGAACGAGAGCGTATGGGCTGGGACGAAGCACGGACGTTCTTGAGTCAGGCGAAGGGACGACGATAGAACAGGTATCTTACAAATAATTTGTGAACAGCCGCTACTCAGTACTCATTCGCCACACAGCCATATCTTTTCCAATGATATACCATCATCGGCCATTGATAGGATTCTGTGCAATTGTGAGCGTGCGGGGTTTCCAGAAGTCGGCCCGGGTATTTCCGAATACGTGACAGACGCACCTGTGACGGGTCGTGCACGTCGCTCCTCTGCCTTTGAGGCTCTTTTGTTTTCTGTGCAGAGGTCGTTGTCAACGAGGCCATCAAACAATTGTCGCGAGATATGAACATTCGGCGACAGTGCAGCACTGATTATTGTCATCTCGCAGGTGCAAGCTACACGATTAACTCAGATCGACTCCGATAGTCGGTCGTTATTCCAGCAGGTCAGTGTTGACCTCCGCTTGTGTCCAAAAGTCTACTGACAGATCAACTCTCGTGTGTCAAGGTTTCGGAAACAATAGTCTCATCGCCTCATCTTCTATGTCCAAGCTGAAGAGAAAGACGCGTACAGATATCCGATACTGTCAAATACGCCACGCTTGCATCTGCAAGTATTTAAGATTTCAATGACACCATGAGAAGCGCACCACAACACTCACATCTTCTTCCTTCACCGTATCTTCGTTATGTTTCCTCAAAGCTTTCATCACAGCTTGACAATAAACGATGGTAAGTGTCGGTTCTGCACGTTGTTTGTGGTACGCCGCTCATTGCGTCCAATAGCGCTGAGCCCGATGGAAAAGTTGTTGCAGCCGGCTGTCAACGTGGCCGTCGGCCGTCGGGGCCATGTCGTACCACCGTGATTCATGGGAAAACAAGGGAGACCTCGCGATCATTGCGCCGATGTCCAACGGGGAGAGCCAGCTCTTCCGCGTCAACTCGCATCTGTTGTCGCACTATTCAGAACCGTTGAGGCATAGGATCCAGAACACCCAACAGAGGACAACCTGCAAGCCTGACTATAAGGAATTGCCTATGATTCAGTTTGCTGACACCAGCGAGTTGATCGCCCGATTCATTCAGGAGATCAATCAAGTGGAGAACGACGGCGCTGCGTACGTGTCTTTCTGCTGTTGCGACCTTTACCTCATCGGCTAATTCTGTTCTTAGTGAGGTAGTCCATCCTCTGGGAAGTCTGGGACTGGACTTCTCCATCTACTATGAAGACCTACTGGAGTTCGCCACAAGATACTATGTGACAAAATTGGCAGATAAACGCCGCAAGATGTTCAGGTCCGCTTGGCCGAACACACTTGACGACTGGACTCGCGAGGAACAGATGGTCAACAATCTCGGGCATTCCTACACCGAGACTCGCTTTGACAACAAGTATCTGGAGGACTTCTTTCTGCAAGAACCGGTCTTCTCCATTCACATTGCTCGGCGCTTCGACATGCCTGAAATCCTCCCCTGGCTCTCTACTACCTCTCGCGCATCCCCGACAATCACAACTGGTACGAGCACCGCAACCAACACAATGTTCCTTCCAATGTGCACTACAGCACTTATAGCCGGACAGCGAGATGGGAATACCTCTGCGCCCAGGACCATATTGTAGTGAGGCAGGTCAGAGTGGACATCAGCGCCTTTATCTACACGGGATGGAGCGCTCCATTGCGCAAACAATGCCTCGATGTTTGCACAGATCCCTCAAGATCATGCGACCTCCAGATATGCCACGTCGTCAATATGCAGGAGCACATTGATGAGGACGAGGACGGCACGTACTGTATGGACCCCTTGAAGATGCTGCACTGCAAGCTCGCAGTCGATGTGGTCCGTGTCATGGAGAGGTACCATCTCTGCGAGGCGTGCGCGCAGGAGTGCAAACGCCAGGGGTTGCATTTTCGCAAGCGTTTGTGGCATGAGCTACCGAGGTTCTTTGGGCTCCCACCGTGGCCGCGCCAGGCTCCTCCGGAGGAAGCACCGCCAGCACCGCCGATTGTCACAAATCCTCTCTTGCATGTTGATGAGTAAATGGAGGAGGAGCTGTATGAGGAGTTGGATGAGACTGTCGGAGATTTTGTGATTGTCGAGGACTCGGGCACGACTGCGGAGGAGTGGCCAGACATGAGCGAGTGAACCGAGTTTCTTTTACCGTATTTACGAGTAGCAGGCACTACTTTCTTCGAACTTCAACATGGAGTGTACTGTAGTGCAATGTGAGAAACAAGTCAAGGACCAGACGGCACACGAGCAGGGGCATACTTACGATTATTATTACGCAGAGCATGATGCACTGGGCACAAGCGTACACTCAGAAAAGGAACCGTTATTTTTCCGTGCGAAGGTTTGTTTGACTTGAAGCTGTGCATAGATGATAGAAACAGCGGAGGCAATATCCCGGGATACCCGGAGTATGGAACAAGCGCTTGTCTGGGCGTGTGACGTGATGCAGTTAGTGATCGGCAGACGTTTCCTCTTGGCTCTTCAGTGCTCCAAGTCCAACCCTCCTCAAATACTATCACACAAATTCCCCCTCTTTCTTTCTCTCTTTCTCTTCTTTCGCCTCAAATACCACCGATTAAACTTCAAGTAAAACTTTCACTTTATAACATTCAATCCATCATGGCGAGCTGGTGAGTAGTGTGCTGTATCTCCACTTCCGCACACCGTGTCTGAAAGTCTCATCTAGGTCAGATTACTTCTCACTTGTCGTAGTAAGCATTTCACAACATAAGATCCAAGACTAGATCGCTCACAAACATGTTGCGCCGCTAGACAATCTCTCTCTTTGCTGCTGCTGCGTATGGTGTGATCTTCGTGAGTCGGCAATGGTCGATAGCGATGCAGTCAACGAAAAACAGGTCCGTCCATTGTTGCGTTGTTGCCTGTCTATCATTCTCACAACGTACCACCGCCCAGTCTGAAGAAGCGGGGTCTTGATGTCTCCGACCATGGCGTCTCTGTGAAAGGCAAGACGAAATTGGCAGACCGAGAGGAGTACTGTGATGCCACACAACGGTACGTCCACATATTGATCTCACAACGCTCACCGCCTCATGTCACTTCACTCAGGGGATTCATCAAGATGCTTGGTTCATCACATTACGGTCCCTCGTCAGAGAAGGCTTCAGATGGATCACCCAGAGCTGCGCACGCCGTGTTGAACAGTTCTGGCCGTCTCGAGATGCCAACTCACGATGGCTCAACACATTCCTCACCGACACCGAGTTTCAAGAGTCTGAATGGGGAAGAGAAACGACGATGGTTATCTCGGGTGAGCATCCTTCACGTTTTACACTGTGGCACGTCACTTAGGACTTCTCTCAGAAATAATCTTATGCACGGGAATATTTATTATTTATTGACTTGCTCCTTTTGTGAGCAGACACTGGTCATTTCTCTTTCTGCGGCTTGCATCCACGCTGTAGTTGTGTACTTCTAGGATTGCATTCAATAGGAAGTGATGTAAGGATCCCTTGACGTTCATTTAAGATCGAGCCATTAACTTCGACGTCATAAGATGCGCTGAGCGCAGTGTTCGTCCGAAAAGCTTGTAGCCACGAGCCGTACACGTTCATACACGTGGATTATACGCGATCATTGACTGAGCCATCTTCCATGTCCGTCGTTGACGTCGTATTTGTCTTTCGAACAGCTTTAGAGAGCCATAGCCTTGTAAGTAGTATCCTGGCTTGGAGCTTTGCCGAACTTGGACCCGAACTCAGCTTCGCCCCAAGCCGTCGTTAGGAGTGTCGTCCTCCGCGCGCAGCAAGCACAACAACTGCGGACAGCAAGGTCATCGTGCTCTACCTAGGCCTATCGCACAGAATTTTACAACATTTAGCGCCTCAAGCACCAGCGAGGTACTTGGCATTGGCAAGCCTCAGGCCTCAAATTCAGATTCCGGTCTCCTCCTCGAGCATTCCTCCTTGTACTTACGGCAAGTTAGTCTTCAGAGGCGCGAACGACTTGACCAATAACCACTGATACACATCATATACCTCCGCCTGACAGATCCAGAGGACAAAGACCAACATGCCTATAATGAGAACATCCGACCCAAGCTTGAGATGCTTTCCCATTCGCCTCCATGACTCCATCGTTGGCGAAGATCGTCCGTTGGCGGACAAGTACAACCGACTCATTAGACATCCCTACGCCCTCGACTTCGACTGTGACCTGACGCTCTGTTCTTCCTCGGAGCCTGGAGCTGAATACTCGATGCAGCTCCAACCTCAGGCTGTCCAGATCACTGATATCCTACACTCAGGTCCACATTCTACCGTCTATCTGGGCCGCTACAGATGTGACGACGACCAGGAACTAGAGATCGCGCTCAAATTTGCCGACAACGAGAAGATCCCGAGGGAAGCTGTGGCTTACTGTAAGCTGGTGGCGCTGCAAGGCGCGGTGATTCCAAAGATGTACGGGATCTTGCACGGTAAAGATCACCAGGATGAGGTGGTCTGTTTGGTGCTTGAACGCTTCGGGGACCGCGTGGCTGAACCCTTCTTGTGCCTACCACGCGAAGATCGGTGCATATTTGTCTTTCTTATGCCTGAGCTGAATTTCACTGAAAGTTTGTTGAATTAGAGCCCAAATTTGGATCATGTCGTAGCTTTGCACGCTGCCGGCGTGCACGGTGATCTAGAACCGCGAAATTCTGTGGTAAAGGATGGCGAATACCGCATTATAGACTTGGAAAGTCTTCGTACTCATCACGAAATAGCGTGTCAATGGGCCTACATCTTCAACGAACATCTCAATGAAGAGGAATTTAGCGGCATTGACACCCAATGTCTGAGATTGTATAAGCTGGGGACGGAAATGAGGTTCTGGGAACACGGTATGTTCTCAACATAACAGGACTCCTGGAAGAAACGCGTGCTCAATTACCTATGACTTGTAGGAAAAATACGCCCCGACACCGGCATGTTCGTCCGTAAAGTCGAGACACCCAACATACCGCCTCAACATATCATTTACCGCCTGGGGAATATTTCGCTCAATATCGGCGGGTCTACTGCCACGAAGCGCGACTATCCCTTATGCCTAGCGGTCAGATTCTATCAAGAAGTCCAACGGCTCTTGGACAAAGTCGCTTTCCAGGAGATCTTCGAAAAGAAGCATTTTATCTTGTTCAGACTCCACATGCAGTGACATGTCGAAAAGTGCGTGTATGGCATGCTTCCCTCTTGTGATGTCCTCGCTGACTACCTCCTCAGCGGTGTTCCGTTCACACCGATGAGAATACCAAATTATGAAGGCTCATGGACGAGCGACACCGAAAGGTGCTTCAAGGAGCTGCTAGATGAACTTCGAAAGGACCCATACCTTGGATTCGGTCTCACGGTGTAGGACCATATTGCAGGATTGCTCGCGGACCTGTCATTTGTCAATACAGCAGTGACCGAATTTACAGCAGTTTGCATGTTGTCAAGGACACAATACCCAACCTGCCGTCTCAACACATTATCGACCGCATTGCCGAGAGCATCGTGCTTAACGTTGGTGAGTCTGTGACTTAGATGAATCCAGAGTATCGACGAAGTCTAGCGATTCCATTCTATTAAGACGTTCACCAGCTTCTCGAGACAATCGAATTCGAGGCGATCTTCGAGGCAAGGGATTTGATTATGTTCAGACTCCACAAGGAGTGGCATCTCAAGCAATGCGTACCTGTGATGCCTTCCCACTGTGACATCCTTGCTAATAAATTACTTAGAAAACAAGACTTCACGCCCACTGTGCTACCAGGCTACGAAGGCCAGTGGGTATATGACACCGAGGAGGGCTTTGATGCGTTCTTGAAGAAACTTCTCGAAGACAAAGACCTTGGCTTCAATATTCTATTGTCTGAGACGCTAGTTTGGCTGTAGAATGGGCGCGATGGAGCAATTTTCTAGTCGTAGTTGTCGTGTTCTTTCAAGTAGCTTGTGCGTCGGACAGGGCAGTAGAGCGCAATCTAATCTTATCGAGGTTCTCCTCAGAGTCCTCCTCACTGTACGTAGATGTTTTTACCATACGCTTAGGCCTGACGTGTATACGGAAAAGCAAACCGGCGTTTCTGATGGGACCTAACCAGAATATATCCTCCTCCTCCTCCTCCTGAACGCCAACGATACCGCGCCGTGCCGGTTGCTTATCTTTCTCTAGTTACGACTCGTTCCACACGGCTTCACGGCCTTCCACTGAACCACCATCTACCACCATCTTCGTATCATATGAGCGCATACATGACAGGCTAGCAGTAAACTTGATTTGCTTTCTAATTGGCCGCAGTTATCCGTGGAAAACATATCTTTGGTTTCAGGCAACCGCCCTCGTGCGAGGGAGAGTTCGTCTTGCATCCAACACCCATCTCCCACCTTTCTGTCGGATCGCACGCGATGGTGCAGAAGCCTACAGTGGCGGACACTGATGTTGCCGTGACGGAGAGACAGCCGCTGTTGGGTTCGGAGGATGAGCAGAATAGACGGGTGAAGAAACCATTCCTCAGACCGCGTCCTCTATGGTGAGTATTTGTTGCACCGTTTTTGAGGAGGATCTTTGGAGCCGCAAGTGCCTGCGACCACGTTTCGGGCCTGGCTTTGGATAGTAGTCCTAGTGTTTAGCTAGTGCCAGTGGTCATACTACTACTTATCGTGTCTTGCAGGCTGGTCCCCTTTGCTTTGATTGCGTCTATGGTTGTAAGTCCCTCCGTTCTCACTCTGCCACGCTTTTCTCAGTATTCTTCCTGACTACAGCGCGGAATGACCCTCGCACCGCGAGTCCAAGTCTTTACGCAGCTATCTTGCAACATCGTCCATGGGCACGACAAGTACGACCATACTAGCAGCATGCCTGCCGCTCTGGATCTAGTCGTACCCACGCGTACACCCAGCGCACTGTCTCAGGGATTACTCGGCCCGCAACACGATATTCATTTTGACCCTTCCACGGTATCTTCGGGTACCTCCCGACTTCATAGCTTCGTTCGATTCGAGAACTCTTCTGCAGGGTCCGATGAATCCGAATCCAGGAATCCGCCGATATGCTCGAAGGACCCTGCCGTGCAGGCCATTGCTGCTCGCTTGCAGACTATAATGGCGATGTCCGTAGGGACATTGTGTGCGCTGAGTACGGGCTGGTGGGGACATTTTGGCGAACGATATGGACGTACACGCGTGCTAGCTGCAGCGACTCTTGGTTTATTCATAACGTGCGTCGTGGTGCTTCTTCGCACATCTGACCGTATTCTCACCACATTGCCTCCATACAGCGACCTTACATTCATTCTAGTTTCAACTCCACATAGCATCTTCGCGGCTCATGGACAGCTTCTTCTCATTATCGCGCCGATCATTGAGGGTCTTCTGGGCGGATGGTCGACTCTGCAAGGCGCGACTTCGGCCTACGTATCCGACTGTACCTCCGATGGTTCTAGAGCTCACGTCTTCAGTCGGTTCAGTGGTGTCTTCTTCCTCGGCCTCTCTCTGGGACCCACTTTCGGCGCTTTCTTTATTCGCCATCCTATCTTCCACAATAGCCCCGCTACAGATGTCGGACACGCCGTTCCTGAAGTCACTTCTGTCTTCTACGTCGCGGCGATGTGTTCATTCGTGAACCTTCTCTTGGTTCTGTTCGTCTTCCCGGAGTCGTTGGATAAGAAGAAGGCGAAACAGGCTGCATTGGCGGCTCATCACGCCTCTCATGGAGGCGCACCCGTTGAGACGGATGGTGCTGTCGTGCCGCAAATCTCGCACCTCGAGCGGCTTCTTAGTCCTTTGGCTCTGTTTGTGCCGAGGAAGCTGCCTCTCCCCGGAGGTGGCTTCAAGCGAGACTGGTCGTTAACCATCTTGGCGTCCACTATGTTCATGTTCCTTTTGTCCACCGTGCGTGTTGTTCTTTTCGTGCTATGCAATGTCATGAACCCAGCGTGCAGGGCATCTTCCAAATCAAATATCTGTATGCTGGACACATCTACGGCTGGGGAGCCGAGCAAGTAAGAGCAGGTGTATGTCCTGTTCACTCGTAGTACTGAACAATATGCAGCTCAGTTATTATATTTCACTAATGGGTGCCGTGCGTGCCCTGAACCTCCTCGTTCTCATGCCATGTACGCACCCTTCCTTTACCTCTACTGACCACCCCCCACTGAACCTCCTTCATAGTCCTCATCTCGCGCTTCAAGCCCAAATCCGAGACCCGCGCGTCCGCCCTCCCCGGTGCATCCGCCTCCCTCGCACGCATCATGGGCAAACCAAAACCCACGCTCGCACACCTGCGCGCCGAGATGTCGTTCGACCTCATCCTGGTCCGCATCTCGCTCTTCATTGATTTCTTCTCCCACTTCTTCGTGTTCGTGGCCCCCGCCTCCGCGGGCCCGGTGTTGTTCACGCTGTTCACGAGTATGAGCAGTCTGGGGGCAGGTGTGCATCCGGCGGTGAATAGTATTGCGTTGTGTCTGTTGCAGATGAGGCATTATGCGGTGGCGGAGGCGGGGGAGACTGCTGTGGTGGACGATGGAGGTGCGGGGAGGTTGTTTGGGTCGTTGTCGGTGCTACAGGCTGTTGGGCAGTACATCCTCGGGGTGCGTCCTTTCTTTTCACTCTTTCTTTACCGAAGTAACTCAAGTCAGCCTTTTTCCGCTACGCAAATAGCCAATGATGTTCGGTCTCATCTACGGCACGACCGTCGCGCACTTCCCCAAGACCGTCTTTATCACTGCGGCCGGCATCCTCTGCATCGCCATCTTCCTCATCTTCACCCTCAGTCCCGAGCGTGCGTACCGGCACCTGCTCAAGCCTGGAAGCCACACGACCTCGGATGCGGAGCGCGGGCGGTCGAGGTCGAGGAAAGATATCACTCCTATATTGTCTACGTCTGGGTCGGAAGGGTCGTCTAGCTTGACTGGATCGTCTTCGCTATGAGGTTCAGGTGAGCTGGATGCCAGTATAGAGTGGTCTGTTTGACCGAAACGCTGACACTGTATTCGCATCATTTTCCAACAGTCCCTGCCGACCTCACCTCCATCATATATGCATACCACCATCATCTCTCAGCACCAGCAAAATACACCTACGGAACCTACCGCATCTGCTTGGATCAGTAATTATTGAAAAGCTGCCAGCCCCGATTGCTTAACTTCGAGGGTCAGCCTCTGAAATCTAGACGTACTGCTTGGATATATAGCGTTCGCGATTGTATTTGTACGTACGCATGGAAGGGAGGGAGAGTGTCTACAGTGGCATACACCAAGCCAAGGTATATAGATTTGTGAAGATAGAAGATATAATTGTGGAATGTGGTATTGTGGGGGTGTGATTAGAAGATGTGGGATTCGTGAAGCAAAAGGAGAAACATCCAGAAGAAATAAAGCACATGAGTATGTTAGATCTACAGCGATAGCAGCAGCACCCGTGTGGTCCTTTGAAATCGAACGAAGGAAGGAAGAGGGTAAGCTCAAGCGTACAGCCAACCGAAAGAATCAAGAAAGCGAAGTCGATAGGATCGTGGAGAACCTTCCAGCTAAGTTTGTGAGAATAAACAGCAAGTAAAACCAGTGTCCAACACCAGGTGCCCAAAGCAAAACAAGCAAACGTCTGAAAGAATAAATAATGTTCCGTCATCGTCCAAAGCCATTCCAAAGCCATGCGTGGAGCATGACCATCAGCGAATAACGGAGTAGATCACCGCGAGCAAAGCCAGCGACAAAGAGCCCACACTGGCTCTCACTTGCGTGCCAGAACTGGCACCGGGCGAGCCCGCCCTGACCCAGTCTCCCCACGCAGCCTGCATCTCCACGACGAACGCCTGCGCCTCCGGACTCTCGCTGCCCTGAATTCCGAACTGGTGCGGGTTTACTACGGGCGTGAGCCACATGTTCTGGTCGAAGTGGCCGAGGGAGGAGTTTGAGGAGTTGGTCGGGGAGACGAGCGCGAGGCGGGAGCGTTCGGCGTTGGGGAGTTGGGTGTGCACTTTGTTGAGGAGGGCGTGACGGTATGCGGCGCTGGCGAGCAGGGCGGTGGACGCGGCGTCGGAAAAGGTGGAGTTGTTGTCGGCGTAGTTCAGGAAGAGTTGGTCAGATCGCTGTTATGGACGATATCATACTGTAAGTTGGTCGAATGCGAGAATGAGAAAGTAGAGAAAACGCACCAAGTGGGGGTACATCCCGTTCAGGATCTCTGTTACCCAGTTGCTGAGGTCTGACATCTCCGTTTTGAAGTTGTTTGGGAATGGCGAGTTCTGGATGGTCCCTTGAACGCGTAGCATTCCAGCGGCTGCCCATCCGTTGCCTGACGAGACGCAAATGTAAGAACATGGATGAAACTCAAGAAAGTTTACAACGTACCTGTAGACCAATGACCTGGGTCCGGAGGAACCGTCGATCCCATCACAATATGCTTCCAAATTCCTCCCGCACTGCTGTCCCCCAAATACTGCCTGTACAGCTTGACTTGGTTGTACGCCTCGGAGACTAAACTCTGGTTGTTTGACAGAACACCATAGTACGCCAAGAACGGCGGCACCATGTACACAAAGTCCGACCACAATTGCACCTCGGAAACACGATGTGAGATCGCGCCGTCGCTCGTCCTCGGCACCTGAGTCAACAGGTACTCCAATTGGCTTTGCGCTGCTCCCGCATAGTCTACCCCATCTGTCGATCCTTGTCCGGTCCAGTTCGCAAGGAGCACGGCTACACCGATGCTAGCAGGGTCTGCTGACGAGCCGTCGTTTGCAACAAGAGGTTGTGGACCAGTCACATTCGCGAAAGCCTTCGTGCGCGCCTCCAAGACGGTTTTGGTGATGTTGAATACCTCATCGAGCGACCCGGGAGGACTCGACGTCGGTGGAGGGACTTTCGTGCCGTTCGTGACACTGTAAGAGGGGGAGTCGTACTCGGTCAACGCCTGCGCCCGCGTACCCAGCTCCCAGCTCTGTTGCGCGCCCTCCTGCAGACGTTGTTTGACGGTGCTGACCTGGTCCGCTGTGAGATCTTGCGCGTAGATCGACGAGGAGAACGACGTGGACGCGACGCAGATCAGGAAGAGCCGTCGTAGGGTGAATGATGGAGGCGAAATGCTTGGCATGGCGGCACGCTTGTCCACTTGTAGTAAGTGATGAGCTGACTGGGGAGGGCGTTCAACAAGGAAATTGCGAGTACGAAAACGACAGCAATGAGCAAAGTAGCAAAGAGAGTAAAGGGAGGTAGCAGAACGTTAAAAACGTCGAGGCGTAAACGGGTGACAAGGACCGAGGTGAGAGAGAGGCCGGACTCAGTACACGGTTTGGCAGATGGTAAGTACTTACCGCGGTCAAGATCGTTATAATATTCGACTTGGCCCTGACCATACGAGATCACTTTGTGCAGGAATGTCACTGAACAGCAGGCTGGAACGCGTTTGCAGAGAAGATGCCCGTTGGATCTCTTTCGAGAACGAGCAAACATGATTGATTTTCAGACATGGAAAAGTGGAGACCAGAGGAGCGCTGCGGCAAAGGAGTTACTAGTCAACCTCTAGTGCATACGTTCCTTCTGGACAAAGGGGTGGCAATTCGTCGGAAGTCGATCAACAAGAGTGAAGAGGAGGAAACGTTTATTTTGTTCATAGCGTACTGGAAGGTCGGAAACAGCTATAATACATTCTTGAGGAACAAGTCAAGGTCCTCAGATACAATGTCCAAGTGAATAGGCGTTGATAGAATAAAAGATGTGATTGAAGTAGTAATGTAGGTGCTGGATCGTGTTCATAATCATAAGGGGGACTGTGCTGCAGTCTACAGCATGCACCGCAGTCGCCAAGGCTGGGGACACTATAAAATAGCAGGGTTAGTATACTGTCAAGACATTCACCAGCGACTTACCCTCACTGGGCATCACGCCCGCTAGTACCTCCTGTCCTTGTAACTACCCTCAGGACTATCCGAGGTTCCCCTCCCCCTGCCTCTTCCTCTACCTCTTCCTCTACTTTCCAAACTCATATCACGATCCGCGACCGAATCCAGACGAGGATGATATCCGCCTCTCCCTCTCTCGCCATAATCCGAAAAGGTATTTCGGCGGTCTTGGTTGCGGTCGCGGCCACGGTCACGGTCACGGTCGCGATTGTCGCGCGGGGATCGAGATCTTGACGACGCTCGTGCATCTAAGAGGCGCTGCCGGTCTGCTTCACGTTCCCAGGAAGCAGTGATACGTCTAGTACCGCGACGCTCTCGTGGCGTGTTGGGGGGAAGTCCATGCGAAGACGCGTACGAGATATGCGAAGCGTTGGAGGCCGTTCTAACGAGCGCGGATGGCTTTTCTGGTAGCGTGGCAGGGCGTTCTGGTAGTGAGGAGTGTTTAGAACTAGTGCTGGAAGTTCTTCTCTGCATAACGGGAGGGGGCGGAAGACCACCAGCGGACGATGAAAATCCAAGACCATCGAGGGCTTGCAGTGCATGGCTTGAGCCTGAAGGAGGAACTGGACCAGCGGGCAACGGCGGGGGACTCGCAGCAGGCGGCGGCGCTTTCTCTACAACGGGTGATCGAGTCTGAGGTGTAAGAGTCGAACTCGCGACAGCAGCCGGTACATGAGCAGGGAACGTCGGCGTGTGGTACGGCCGCGGTGGATACGAAACTGGTGCAGCAGACCCAGCTCGAGAATGATCTGGTCTTGAACTTGCGATGCTACTGGCCCTAGGATCCGTACTCGGACTGGGTGCCTTGTTCCCGCCCGCCGCCAACCGTGGGTCTGCAATCGCACCACCAGCGCCATTGATTCCCCCTGCTGACCTTGGCTCCGCGGTAACGGCGCTGGTACTGGCAACGGGAGACTGTCTTGCTTGTGATTGGGAAACAGGCGGCGGATTCGTCAGAATAGGAGAGAGAATGCTTGTGCGGGGTCCATTAACTATGCCCGCATTGTGGTTCCACATCTGGTTCGCCGCCTTCTGAGTCGCATGGTTCGCTTTGAATACATCAACGTGGAGAGGGGCAGGTGGAGTCGCAGAATTCCCGTTCTGCAGACTAGACTGCCCGTTCGCTGACAGAGGGGCAGCCGCTTTGACTTCCGGTGGTGTGGCGTTCTTTGGCACGTCCTTGCTCGGTGACAGTGAGAGCTCGATCCTCTTCGCTTTGTCTTTCGCGTCTTGGATTGCGGAAAGTCGGCCCCTGGTGGGGCTTGGTATCAGGGGAGATGAGACCACGGGCGAATGTGCAGTAGACGTAGGTTTGGGGTTTCGTGGAAGCGGAAGAACGGGAGAGCGCGGCAACCGTGCTGATGTCGAAGCTGGGAGACGAGAAGTCGAAGCCTGGGGCTGCTCATCGTTCTTCGAGGCTGGTGTACCTCTGGGCTTGCGACCACCTCGAATGGCGGTCTGACGATCAGGTACTGTGGAGTTACTAGCTGAGGGTCCAACGAGATCCTGTGGAATTTTAGCAGTTCGCTTCATGGTCGTTTTCGCAGCTGCCGTCGCCGCCGTACTAGACTTCACGGCGGACTTCGTAGCGGAGGCCTTCCGAAACTTTGGCGTAGGCTCGGGCTTGACAATGGCACGGGCTTTGGCACTTCGAGTCTTCGTCCCGGCGGCGTCGTCGTCCTCAGCATCACTATCTTCCGTACGTTTCCGTTTCTCGGCTTTGACCACGGGCACCTTCTGTTCCTTGAGCAAGGATTTGAAGACACTTGCGGCCGTCCGATCGCCCCTCGGCTTCTCATACTTTTTGAAACCCTTGTTCAAGAACGCCCACATCGTCATCGTCACTCTTTTGAGGTTTTTCATCTCCGCGTGCTTCAAACGCACGTCCAACCGCATTGCTGCGATTGCGTCGGAGAGCTGTGCGAATGACATCTTGTCCTGGTAGACAGAAATGAGGACGGCAATCATGGGGAACTCGACAGCCATCATTCTCCCTCCGTTTTCAGGCCCGAAGCAAGCGTTGAATGTGTCGTCACTGGCCATGTGCGCAAACATTTTGAACACCGTCATCAGCTCGCGCCGCTTTGAAGAGGCCTTCGTTTCGGTTTGTTGTAGCCACTTGTCCAGCAGTGAAACAGTGGGATGCTTGGTCTCCGGGAAGCCGACCATCAGACAGAGTGCACCTGCAATGGCTTGGATGTCGCGTCCATGGGAAGTACCCCAACCGAGATCAGCACCAAATTTTTCGCTAAAGATCTCGTCTTGAACATCTCGGGTGAGACTCGCCCAATCGCCTGTCAGTGCTGCCAATCGTTCTAGAGATGCTCAATATTTGAAGTCGCAACGAAAGGTGACGCTTATCGTACCAGCAGGAGTCAAAGCCACGCCCATTTGTACGCGCTGGGATTGTATCAGCCAGGCCGGTCGAGTATGTAGGATTGTCACTACTTACTTGGAAGATCTCTCGTTCCTGTTCTTCTGTGAGGTCATCGTATTCCATGCAAACAATCTGCTTGTTCTCGAAGTTCTGCTTGGTTGCTTTGGAGATCACTTGATGTCTCCCCGCGTTCTTCTGGCACCAAAACTTCCTCCCTGTAACGCTGCAGAATGTGTTAGACACCTAAAGTACGGAGATGATGTGAACTGACATGTCTTGATCTAAGAAACGAAACAGAATCAGTGGAGTAATGCATAAGTAAAGAAACAGCGACTTGCGATATGTCTACGTGTTGCACGACCGAAAGCCATCAATCCGTGTATGACAGTCAATCCAGAGACGTGACTGCTTACTTCGTTTTGCATGAATCTAGTTTAGATCGATTTGTGAGCAATATACACAAGATTGGTTTGCAAATTGGTAATACCTTGTTATTGAGGTCAGACGCTGTTTCCCATCAATGCACCTGCGAAGCTCAGAACCGTCCTCCAGTCGTTGGAGGACTACAATCGAAGCGGTTTGCGTTTCAATACACCGTAGTGTGCCGATGTCCAAAAGACTCACCGAATATGATAGGCGGAATGTAATAGTTCCGCATAATGGAGTCTATCAGAGCCACTTGCTTGTTCTCAGGCCAAACAAAATCTGTTTTACATTGTGGGTCCAACGTTGTAGATAGATGTGGAAATGAATGAACCTCGTTGATAAGGCGGATTAAGATCCACAGTATTCTGCTCGATCTGGTCTGTAAGGAGGTTCAGCTTGAGATAGTTCAAAAAAGCGCGTCAAACGTACCATACAGACTCCGGACGGAATAGGTGGCGGTCCGTGGTGGTTTCAACGCGTTAATGACCTGCGCGAACGAATTGTCAGGGCCCCTGTTTGTAAGTGGCGGCGGAGAAGAACAACCTTATACTCAATCTCTTTCCTTTGTCTCGTTCGCTTGGCCGGTACGTATTCATCTTCCGTTTCCTCATCCGACAGGTCGGTGAGGTCGGATCCCTGGTCGGATAACGCCATGGATGTTCACAGACCGTCAACGGAGGAAAGCAGGGCAAGGGAGGGGGCAATGGTGGGAAGGACAAAGGAGCATGAAAGTAACCCTGAAGGTCGCGTTGCCACCCCCTCCCGGTTCCTCTGCCTAATAAATTCCAATCGGAGAGGCGGAAAACGCCAAAACGCCATCAAAAGTATCAAGAGTATTTAAGCGCCGCTCCATGAGCAATCGCGTCGCACGTGATATTCTCGTGGCGCGTCGCGTCGTGTTTTGCTCGACATGACGAGGGGAAGGCGGACATTCAGTAGCACGGAAAAGCATCCATGTGAGTTGAAGAAGTGAACGCAGAAGTTCCATGTGAATTCGGAAGAAAAGGGTGCACGCATCAGGCAATTCGCGATTTTCAGCGCTATGAGCTGCGCGAAGCACGTGATGCCATTCTTTGAAACGCGCGGGCGCGTCGCGTCGCGTCTTGTCTTGTTCAACAACGGTGATCACGATGCGTATAGAAGAGCTTGTCCTCGAAGGTATGTTTTGCTGGTTTTGGACAGATGCGCATTGACACACTCGCTCCAAGGCTTTAAGTCGTACCCTGTACGCACCCAAATCATTGGCTGGGACGACTCCTTCAACGCCATCACTGGTCTCAATGGATCCGGCAAGTCTAACATCCTTGACGCGATATGTTTCGTCCTCGGTATTACCAACATGTCCTCTGTGCGTTGTAATGCTCTGCATATGAACACTGTCTCACTTCTAAATCATAGATGCGAGCGGCAAATCAACAAGACCTCATCTACAAGCGTGGGCAGGCAGGCATCACGAAGGCCAGCGTGACCATCGTGTTCGACAATTCGGATCGTGAAAGCTCTCCCGTTGGACTTGAGAACTGCAAGCAGATTACCGTGACACGTCAAATCGCGCTGCCCAACATCACAAAATACCTCCTGAACGGACACAAGTCCCAGCAGCATACTATTCAGACCCTGTTCCAGAGTGTTCAGCTCAACATTAACAACCCAAATTTCCTGATTATGCAAGGCCGAATTACAAAGGTGTGTAGCCTAAGTCTTGCGATCTGTGGTCGCGTCTAATGACGTTCTCTAGGTCTTGAACATGCGTCCTCAGGAGATTTTGGGCATGGTGGAAGAGGCGGCGGGAACGCGCATGTTCGAGGAGCGAAAGGACAAAGCCAAGAAGACCATGGGAAAGAAGGAGAAACGCGTCCAAGAAATCACCTCCCTGCTGGTCGAAGAAATCACGCCAAAACTCGATACCCTGCGCGCCGAGAAGCGGTCCTTCATCGAATACCAGAAATCGGTCTCGAAGTTGGAACGTATTGGTCGGATGCTAAGGGCTTGGGAGTGGACAGAGGGGAAAGCGCGTGCAGAGGCGAAGGAGGCTGAGATAGACGAGAAAGAGGCTGAGATCAGGAAGGTGCAGAAGGGGAAGGCGAGGTGCACGAAGGAGATCGAATCTGCGGAGAAGGAGGCTCAGAATGTAGCGGCTCAACGGGAGAAGGAGATGAAGAAGGGCGGGAAGTTCAAGAAATTAGAGGAGGAAGCTTTAGAGTTGGGCAAGGTGGTGGAGAAGATTAGAACACAAGCTGAACTGAAACACGGTTCAATCAAGGACGAGGAAACCAGGGTACAAGGATTGTTGGATGAACTCGAGGAGGTGAGCAGTACGAGGTGTCTCTTCCGTGATGGTGTGTTTAACATGTTGTGACAGGCAAAGCGATCTCTCTCAGAGAAGCAGAAGCAAGTGCACGATCTCACAACTGCTCACAACGCGGTCAAGGGCAAGCATACCGAGCTGCAGACAGCTCTAAGCAACTCCGAAGAGCTTCTACAGACGCTCCTGACCGGTTTGACATCGGGCAGCTCCACCACGACTGGTGGCGGGTACATGGGTCAGCTCGCCGATGCTAGAGGTCGGGTAGCTCAAGCAGCGACTGAACATGAACAAGGCGTTAAGAAGCTCGCCAACAGCGAGAAAGAATTGACACACCTTCAGCAACGATGGAAGGAGGTAGAACGGGAGGCCGGTGATGGCAAAAGACAGCTCGAAAGCATGCGCGTCGAGGTGGAGAAATTCAGCAAGCAGGTGTTGCAGACAGGTTGGACCGCTGAGAGAGAGCAAGAGGTGGAAGGTGCTCTTCGAGATGCGAAAGCGGCAGTGCGGCAGTTCACAGAGGTAGCGTGTCCACGAATTTCCTTCCACTAACCGCGGCTGACGTTCTTGAGCAGGCACGAGATGCAGTGAAACAAAGACTAGCGAACCTGAACTTCGACTACACCGCACCGTCAGCCAACTTTGACCGAAGGCAAGTCAAGGGCTTGGTAGCTACGCTCGTTTCGTTAAAGCCGGTAGACTTCAACAAGGCCACTGCGCTCGAAATCACCGCGGGTGGTCGCTTGTACAACGTCGTCGTGGACAATGAACGCGTCGGTAAGGAGTTGCTCCAGAATGGACGCCTGAAGAAACGCGTCACCATCATCCCGTTGAACAAGATCAGCACCTTTCAGGTATCTGCTCAGGTCGGTATCTGCGCTTCTTCCCCTACTGTATCGGGCATCGCTGATAATGGCACTTCAGAAAATAGCAGCAGCGAACCGTCTCGCGCCAGGCAAAGTCAACCTGGCACTGTCCCTGGTAGGCTATCCCCAAGAGGTCGCTAGCGCAATGGCCTACGTTTTCGGTGACGCTCTCGTTTGCGATGACGCCGAGTCCGCGAAGCTCGTCACCTTCTCCCCTCAAGTCGGCGGCGTCAAGTCCGTCACCCTAGATGGCGACGTGTACGATCCGTCTGGTACTCTCAGTGGTGGTTCTGCGCCCAACAGCAGTGGCATCCTCATCAAAGTGCAAGACCTGCTTGAAGCTGAGAGGAAGCTGGGCGAGGCGAGAGGGCGGCTGGAGGTATTGGAGAAGGATTACGAGCGCGAGAGAGAAGGCAGGGAGAGGTGGAAGAAGTTGGCGAAGGAGCTCGATATCAAGCAGCATGAGATGCACCTGGTGGAGGAGCAGGATGGGGCGAGCAATGCTTCCAGAGTGAGTCTGCATGCAGGAACGACGCGTAATACATTTTCTGACGGGTGTCGTGAAGCTTGCGGCGGACGTCGAAGGTTGCAAGAAGAGCATTGCGGACCTGACCGCTGCGATAGAAGCTGCTCAGGAGAGGCAGAAGGTCGCCAAGGCTGACTGTAAGAAGCTTGAGCGTGACATGGAAGAGTTCAAGAACAACAAGGAAGGCAAAATTGAACAGTTGAAGGTTCGCATGACGCACGCTTGGAATAATTTGCGGGAATGCTGACATTCTACCTGCTAAGGCTGATGTCTCGAAGCAAAAGGCTGCCCTTCAGAAGCATGCTGTTGTCGTAAAGACTCAACAGAAAGAAGTCCAGACTGCCGTACTCGAGCTCGGTAAAACATAATTCGTTTCACCGAAAATGGATGATATTCATCTCTATCCCCACAGAGCAACTTGAGAAAGATATTCAATCCGCAGAGGAAGAAATCACGGAGGCACGCAAAGGTATCGAGAAACTCAATAAAGAGCTAGCCAAGCTCGAGGAAACCCGTGACGCAAACATGGTCAGTCTCATCCTCTACATCACTGCTTACAACACGTCTACCTACACTGACTCTTTCTCCAGGCTGCTCACGCCAAAGCTGAGAACAAACTCTCGGAGGAGCGCGCAACTCTAACACGTTTTGACAATGAGCTCAAAGAACTCGAGACGACGATCAAAGAGAAGAAACAAGCCATTTCGGACGCTGACTTGCAGATCCAGCAGCTGGAGCACGATATTGTGAACCTTGGGAAAGAGCAGGCGAGCGCTGTCAACTTTGTGAGTGGGTTGGAGAAACAGTACGAATGGATTGCAGAGGAGTATGAGTGAGTCTCGCCCACGTATTCTGCATGAGACTTTTGTTGACGTTCTGGATTCGCAGGAACTTCGGCAAGCCAGGTTCATTGTACGACTTTGAGTCTGAGAACATGAATCAACTGCGGAGCGAAGCGGATAAACTGGAAGCTAAGCAGAAGGGGATGAAGAAGAAGATCAACCCCAAGGTCATCAACATGATCGACAGGTGCGTTTGTACCGCTCATGCCACTGGAATTATTTGGCTCTGGCTTATGCTCTGCGCAGTGTTGAGAAGAAGGAGGCGTCTCTGAAGAAGATGTTGGGCACCGTGCTCAAGGACAAGGAAAAGATCGAGCAGACTATCGAAGAGCTTGACCGCTATAAGATGGACGCGCTTGAGAAGACGTGGACCAAAGTCAACGGGTATGCCTCTCCCTGCTTGCGTCAATCTCACTTGTCCTGACGCATTGCATGCAATAGTGACTTCGGTGGTATCTTCGCCGAATTGCTCCCAGGTAACTTCGCGAAGCTCCAACCGCCGGACGGGAAGGACCTTATGCATGGATTGGAAGTCAAAGTCCAACTCGGGACGGTGTGGAAGCAAAGCTTGACAGAGCTGAGTGGAGGCCAACGGTAGGCTTCGCATTTTCTCATGCGAATGAATACATACCTCATACTCTATTTTCTAGCTCGTTGATCGCCCTCTCGCTGATCATGTCCCTGCTGCAATTCAAACCCGCACCGATGTACATCCTGGACGAGATCGACGCGGCGCTGGACCTGTCGCACACGCAGCACATCGGCCAGCTGTTCCGGACACGCTTCAAAGGGTCGCAGTTCATCGTGGTGTCTCTGAAAGAAGGTTTGTTCACGAATGCGAACGTGCTATTCCGGACGAGGTTTAGGGATGGTACGTCCATCGTTGAGCGTACGGCTCAGCGAAGTACGAGCTCGTTATACGCTTCAGAGAGCGGGTCTCGTGGGTAGCTATAGTCTCTCGGTCTGTGGACTTTGTACTGTATTCTCGATATGTTGTTGCGTCCGTCTTTATTGTTTTCCGTGCTCCTTGCATATGTATTGCTATTGGTAGAATTGTCTCAATACTAGGTAACATATATTCCGCGGGTTGCATGTGGGAAAGATGAAAAGAAGTAGGAGGCCTATTGTCAGTCCGCTCGTGGTCTCCAACTGGAATGAGAAGCGCAGCCAAGCTGGGCGGCATGTCTCCAACGACGGGAGTGTCTAACGCCCCACCAGACAGCTGCGGAACCGTGTGTACCCTGAACACACTTGAAGCCTGTGCCGTCTGAACGCTCTTCAGTCCAGTAGCGTCTATGGTGGTGTCATTCCTTCATTATACAGATACAGTAGGGTATGGGTGATGCGGGCATGAGATGAACCGGATGGAACGGGTCACTGAGCGAGGATGGTGATCGCCATTGCGACACACGCCATGGCAACATAAGGCGACAGTCGTTCCCCTGTGAGCGACGTGAGCGGGGGGTCGGTGTTTGGAATAATTCGTGGAACTCACCTATCCGAGCTGACATCCAGAACAACCCGAGGAAACTATCAAAGGAAGAACAATGTAAGCACCAGAGGAACGGTCGAACGCACGCGACGTCATGAACACGCACCCTTCTTTGTTTCGGTCAATGAGTCGGGGCATGACTGCTCGGACGTATGTGCATGTGCATATTGTCAACAGGATGACAAGCAGGAGGGATTGGAAGTTGAATAATGCGGACTGGAAGTAGGATGGAATGAGGACAATCATATGCGGCGAAGGGCGCTGCTCACCATTCGTTGGTCTTTTTGACCACCGCTCTGCTACTTCTTTGACAGTTCAACCGCAACCTGGGTGAGTATCGTCGAGTATCGTCCGTTTGTATGGCGGTGGTTTCACAGAAAGTTGAGACATAATGTGACAACTCTGGACAACACGTCAGTAAACGCCCATGTCATTACGTAATCAATGAAGTCGCCCGTTGCAGTTGATCTGGATAAAAGAGTCGGCTGGTATCTTGCTTTCTCCCACCACACCACACTCCTTCTTGCCCTCTTCCCCTTCTCCCAATAACACCGTCAACAATGCGTACGCCGTTCTTTTGCTCGAATTCCAGATTGTAGTTGAACTTTGGCTCTAGGCATCAACTCTAGCGGAAGCAGCGCTTCCGCATTGATATACACAGTTGCTACCCTGGTAGCAGCGTCTTTTTTACCGACTGCGCAGGCATTCTGCTTTTTCGACGAGTGAGTTACTTCCAAATTCCCTTCACAGGTGTATTCATCGTACGTATCTTCTAGTGAAGACTTCGAACATTGTCGGTTGAGTAATGGTGCCCGAGTGGGCATTGCTATTGGCCTCGGTGAGTAACCCAATAGACATACTGCACAATCGGAACAAATGATTCTCATCTTTATCTGTCAGTCATCATCGCCTTGGGTCTTCTGCTTGCCCTCTACACGTACTCGAGGAGAAGACAAATGCAGCGAAACATGGCATTCACCCAACAACAGCAACAGCCCGCCCCACAGTACTACAATGGACCTCCCCAGAATTATCAGGCGGGATACCAACCTAGTTACAACTACGGCGGAGGGTATGGACAGCCGACGTATGATCCCAATGCGCCGCAATTCCCTCCGAAGTCGTACACGGGCTATGACCCCACTACCGGATTTGCATCTGTAAGCCGCCAATGCTGCTTCCCCTTCGATTGCTATTGATCAACGAATTCGCAATGCTAGCCCGCTGGCCCCCCTCCTGGCTATTCTAACCCCCCAGCTGGGAAGAACTGATCAGTGGTCTCTCGTGAAGTGCTGACTTGCCATGTATATTGTTGTACTACCACTTTCGCTGCTGTGTTATTTCGAAGTGCTGTGATCTCATCGAATGTACAATGACTATGTAATTGCGCGCTATTGCCTCTTCTGCTCCGTGCGTTCGAGTGAGAAGAGGTGAACCTGGTTCTTGCTGTTTACAAGTCGGGAATAGCTGAAAATGAAATTGTGCCTGCACGTGGTACGACCGCTTCGGCTGTTGCCCATCCGTCAAAGAGTTTCACAAAGTCGTCCTCGACTTGTCTTGTCCTTCAGTTGCCCTCCCGAAAGGCTTCGACGCTACCTGTGCCCATATTCCTCTCCTCGTCGTCGCTGTGTCGACCGTTGTTCGCTCTCTTGATACCCCTTCTTCATGCCGAGTCTATTTTCCCGTTCACGCACTGCTTCCACTCCCAAGAAATCCACCCTCGACGTCGCCTTCGACGAGTTCGGAAGGGTTACCAGCAGGAACTCGAACAAGGGCTCCAAGCTCACCCTCGTCTCCCCGCCGTCCTCTAGCAAGAAGGACAAGAAGCTTTCCAAAGATAAAAGCCGGGCCAGAGCAGTCAGTTCGCCCCCCGAGCCTGACCCTGCAGAATATACGATACCCGATGGCTTCCTCCCTCTGAACCTCGACCCTCCGCGATTCGAACAAGGCGAGGAGCCAGCCCATGACCGCCAGAGCTTCTTAGACTACGGATACCTCTCATTCCAACGTCATGTCGTCTTGGGCTTGGAAGAGGTGGCACGCTTGGTAGATGTTGTTGGCAACGAGCTGGGCACGCGCGGGCTCACCACTCCCTTTATTTTCTCTACACTGGCATTGGACGTGTCAGCCCCTGCAGTCAAGCGACTCATATCTGCGTTCCTGAAGACCTGTGGCAAACATCCTCAAGACGCTGAGCGAGCGTGGCGAGAGGAGGCACAATTTGCAGGTGTCCATGAGTTGGGCATGTGCCTCCGATGGGGCCTCGCGCGAGTCGTGCGCGTGATTGGCGGGCAGGAAGTTCGGGGATTAGTTTCGTATGAGCATTACATGGACTGGAGAGAAGCTGAAGCAGGTACGCCCGAATACGTCCTACGTACTCTACGATTGTGCTGACTTGTCATGCAGCATTGGACTACCCTCAAACTCACTTTGGAACATTCTTGGAACCTCTGGAACCTCTGCTACAGCCACTTCTCGTCGGTTTGCTGACTCTCCTCACGCGTTTCACCGCTCACTCTTCCTCGTCCGGGCACACTCCGCCTACGTTGTCGCCTCTCTTCGGACCCCTTCTGTTTGGTCTTGGTCCATCCACACTCGCATTCCACCATACATATGTGCATTACTTGCGAACAACGACCGCCACGGAGCACCTCATTCTGTCCTATATTCGATGGCAAGATTCACCAGCTAGCATTGGTGGCGGTGCCATCGGTGTACCCACACGCCTTAAGGCGTGGATTCAAGGCTATCCTTCTATGATCTCGTTCACGAAGAAGAACGAGCGTCCACAACCTCGCCGCGGCGCTCGCACGATCCGCATGATTAGTGTGCGGCGCAACGTCAGGGTATACAGTCCAGACCTGGTGAAGAGTGCTTCTGGGTGTATCGCTCGTCCCCACGGTGGCAGCGCAACCCCCACTACGGACCGCTCCTTTGCGGGCTCGAAGGAATGGGATCGCATTGCGCCCCCGACGCTGAAGCTGGCGCCAAGGTATTCGGACGCGTACAGGAAGCGCATGGTTCTGTCGCCGAACTTCCACCCGGAGGTGGGCACAGGTACAGCGGCGCCGTCGTTGACATCATCTGTTTCGACTGCCTCTACCGCCTCATCTTTCCTTGATGATGGCGAGCACGGGTTGTTGGGCCAGAAACCTGAGGAGGACAAGTTCCGTTCGCTCACGGATCTGAAATGGGGCGAGTTCGAGAGTATGGGTTTTGGTGGTCTGAACAATGATGAGAAGAAGCTGCAATTCGATTTGACTGAAGGCGCGAGAGCGGTAAGTCAGGATGTACGATGTCTCGTGGGTATGCCCGCTGTGATACTGACGGATTTGTCTTTGGGCACAGGCACGCGCTGCGAAACGTGCCACCCTGTCTTGGCAAGATTTCTCCTCGTCCGGTTTCACGCGCACAGATGCACCTCTGTCTGCGACGTTGCAGTTCAGTGCGCCTGTGGTGAAGAGCGTTGACGCTTGGCCGTCGAATTCTGCTGAGATTCATCGCAAGCTAAAGAAGACGCAAAAGACCATTCCGCCGTTCGGGTGGGATACGGAACCGGTGATGGGCGGAGAGGAAGTCATCGAGGAAGCTTTCATTGACGTGTTCTGTGATCTTGTGTGGGGAGGTGGGTGGATGGATGCTGAGCGGCTGGAGGACCTTGACAGAGATTGCAACTGGGCATTGGTGAGTGATCTGATCCTGATGAATCGGTTCCGTCGCTCATATCATCTTCCAGGTCGAGTTCAAGTCTCTCCCAATGGCAAGGACCACGACCTCCGGGAATGCTGACCCACGTACTGCGACGACATTGATTCTGTTCGAGGAATTCGTTCCTCTGGAATACAGGCAGCAGCTCGCTGAAGTCGGACCTACTCGTCGCCGCCTTCCTTCCCTATTTGGGAGTCATAAGCAGAAGCAATGGAAGCCGCCGGCTACGCTCAACGGCCGCCCCTACGTTGTTGGACATGTCCCGAAGAGTCCTTCGTATCGTGAAGTCGAGTTCGAAGGCTTGCTCAGGTCTAATGGCAGCGCGACGAAACTCCTGTCTCTGAAGACAACCCCAGAGCGTGTGCCATCTGGATACTCAAGCATTGTCACGTCCCCCGTATCGATGAAGCCGTCCTTTCTGAGCCCTTTCCCCCGTGCCGAGACTCCCGTTCAAAGGTCAGAAAGCCGTCAGAGCAACAACGACTCCATTGGCCCTGGTACGTCCTCGCCTGCACAACAGTCTCCTACCCCCGCATCCGCCAACCCACACCGCAAATCGTCTCGATTTCGACTCCCCGTAAGCCCAAGCAACAGCCGTACCGCAGGGTTGCCCCCCTCAGAATACGACACGGTCGACTTTGAAGCCCGGCTTGCAAGTTTTGACGATGACGACCTGGCACTGCCTTCTCGGTCAAAACACTCTCGTAGGCAGTCCAAAGATGATGCATGGGTTGATATTTTGGTGGCTAATAATCACAGGAGGATCCCGGGCCAGGACGTTGAGCGAAGAAACGGCCTGAAGAGCGGAAGGTCGGACCCGGAGCTGGCGAGTCAGGAGGTGTCGGAGGTGTTGGCAGCTGTTCACCAGGTGCTGTCGGATGACGATGAGGAAGAGGAGGAGATGGAACCTGTGCGCGGTGTGGAGGAGAGACATATTGAGGATTCGGCATCGGCGACGACGAGCAGGCTAGGAGATGTTGACCAAATGACTATTCCCGGTCCGTCGACGAGTCAATTGAATCTCGAAATGGACGAGGAGGAAGATGCGCCGACAGCGTCACTACTGTCTCAGCAATCGAGGAGACGGCTTGGGTACTTTGACCTCCATCCTGAACGTCGAACGCCCAAACTGCATGAAGATTTCCGTGCAGAGTCGCCTACCGTACCGGTCGCGTCTTTCGATGACGCTCGCGTACATTTCGAGCGTCAGTCAACTATGTTCGACGATCCTCGTGCCATTTTCGAGCGCCCGTCTCTGGATAGTCAGGGCGATTCGAGGGAGGACGAACCCACCGAACTCGTATACGAGAGTCCTACTACCCCCGTTGTCACTCCTACTGTCCCCACCATCATCACTCCTCCACCCAGAGACGATTCCCGCCGCGCTATCACGCCCGTTCCCAAGGTCGATGTCTCACCACCACCCGCTGAGCCCGAGCCTGAGCCTGTCAAGCCTCTCAGTATCGTTACAAAGAATCAGAGCAAAACGGCGTCCCTCATCGAAATGTATCGCGAAAAGGAACGGGGCGGTAGCCCAAGTCCCGTCCTCCCTACCTCGAAACTGCCCGTGCGTACTGGATCTCTGCCTGCTCTGACGACACAACGGCCGGTGTCTCCTGCCCCGTCTCCTCTGGTTCCTTCCCCTTCTGCTCCTGCCGCGGCGCCTCCTGCTCCCACCTCCATACCTACTATACCTTCTGCTCCTGCCTCCGTTACTCTTCCTACCCCTGCTCCTCCTGCCCCGGTCACGCCTCCTGCTCCTGCTCCCATCGTTTCGCCCATCCCAGCCCCTTCTCTGATCCCCGTTCTATCTCCCGCCTCTGTCCCACTTCCAGCGTCGACTCCTTCGCCACGTCTCGCCGACGACGAGTTATTCTCAGAACCCCAGCTGTTCGGTCAGGGCACGGATAATTTGTCTTTGCTACACACACCGAGCCGCTACGTTCACGGCGCGCCGCTTCATAATGTCTTGGAAGAAGAGGAGTACGAAGAGGAAGAGTAGATCACAATTTACGAACCATTGATCCTTGTTCTCTTCTATGATGACCTTTTCTCTTTTTTTTTCTTTTCTTGTTCTCTCGGTCTGACTTTGGATTAAAGCGTGGATGGAATCCGGAAATTCCGAGCTCCTTCCTTTAGTATATTCTTCCATCTACTCAGCATTCTGCAAGCTCATCATCCACCCAACTGATTTGAAATCGTCCGTTCACCTCGTCGGTTCTCTTTTTTCGTTCTCATTCAACACGTCTTCAAGCTGCGACCGCGCGCAATGTTTCTTCCACCAGGTTGATAGCTATATGTATTTACTTCATTAGTGAATCTTACCCCCTTCGACGGGTTGCTGGCCCAATAATCCGGATATCTTACTCGTTGTCCCTCCCCTTCGCTTTCCCTCTTTGTCCATTGTCCATTGTCTCTTTTCTTTTTCTCACCCGCGTCCACTCCTTCCTTGCTACCATCGAGAAATGTGTTATCCTTGCAATAATATTATCTGCTCCTTCGCGTTGTGACAATCTCCCTGCGGCACTAACAGCTGACGGCGACAACGCCACTCACGTCATTCGTCAGTCTCAAGAAATGTCGATGAGGAGGCCAAGAGGGAAGGGCATTCTATTAAAGGCAAGCGGGGAACTGTCCTTGGAAGATGAGACGTGTCTACAAGAGTCCCTAAAGGATGAAACCCAGGAATGAAGGAAGTGCAGCTTGACGGGCGAGAATGTATGTAAGATGGAAATAAAAGCAAGTTCGAGGTATGCTAAAAGTGTGGGGGGGCAGTGATAAGGGTAGTGGTTTGTGCATTTTGAGTTCGACAGGCAGGGAGACCGAGACGAACAAACGATGAGCGAGGAATGCCAATTTCTGATCTACTCGACGATGCCGGAAGAGGTGATGACGACCTTGGCTTTTGGACGTCCGGATTCCGTGCCTAGGGACTCGACGTGTCTGACAATATCCATGCCCTCTGCGACCTCGCCAAAGACGACGTGCTTGCCGTCAAGCCATGAGGTCACGACCGTGGTGATGAAGAACTAGAGAGAAGCAGCACACATGAGCTTCGTTCACTATGACACCTCACTAATAAGCGTGTATGTGACACGAACCTGGGAGCCGTTGGTGTTGCGGCCGGCGTTCGCCATGGAGAGAAGACCAGGCTTGTCGTGACGGAGCTTGAAGTTCTCATCTGGGAAAGTATAAGCCAATTCAGACGATATGTTCTCGCACAGTGTATTGAAGAAGCAGCGAGCACATACCTTGGAACTTCTCGCCGTAGATAGACTTTCCACCGGTACCTGTGCATAGAAGTCTCAAAGCACTGACATGAGCTCGGAAGAGAGGAAGTGCTCACCATTGTGCCGCGTGAAATCACCACCCTGCAACATAAACTAACGACGACAATCTGACGGTCAGAATGCATGCGTTGATCGGTAGAAGGCATACGCACGTTGGGGATGATCCGGTGGAAAACACTCTCTGAATACCCGAATCCATGCTGACCGGTGGCCAGCTCACGGAAATTGCGAGCGGTTTTTGGGACGACATCGTCGTAGAGCTTGAAGATGATTCTGCCAGCGGGCTTGGAGTCTACTGCAACGTCAAACTAGATGACAACCATGTTAGTCACTGTCTTCTGTGAAAGACATTGCTGGTGACGCACGAAGACTCTCGACCTGAAGTTCCAGTTCCGGTGCATATAGTGAGCATCACCTGTCGTTGGAAAGAGAGAAACGACTGCTCACATTTGTGTGCCTGCAGTCGAGGCAGAAGTAGTGAAACGACGCAAGAATGAAGCCATTTTTGAGGATGTAGAGGAGGGGGAAATGAAGGATGAATTGAGCGGGAGGAAGTTGGTCAAGCGCAGGCTCGAACGCGTCGGGAACAATTTTGACTCACGTGTAATTGGCGCTAAGGATCTGGAATCACTCAGACTCGATGATTATTGTAGTGCAAGCAGTGGCAGATTGGCAGAATGAAAAGGGCCTCGGTTGAAGGAATCAAATGTACAATGTATTGGAGTGGTCGATGCGTTTGAGGTAGCGTTACATTTATATCTTCTCTGCAAAAGTCCGTGTGAAGGGGCGGGGACAAACACAAACCCCTAATGTGAATGGGGTATCTTCCCCATCTCAGCCACACAAAAGGCCCTGTTCTGGACCGTGGGTTCAAGAGGTCAAGGTGATCATGCAGGAACATGAACAGCATTCGACCGACCAATACTCGTGATGATCTATTTTACCCGTAACACGCACCGAGGCGTAATGGAGAACTGCAGTTACCGAAGTCGAAGTCTAGCGTCTTCTGCCATCTTGGGGTCGGAAAAGTTGAGCAGAATGTCGTTCTCGTTCAGGCCGGAGCGATGGTACTGATGAAGCGTCTAGATAGTTCCTTCTGAAGTAATAATGTTCTCAATACTGACGGAGGTGTGGATCTACATGAGGCGGACAAAACATAAAACTTACTCTTAAGCCCAACAGCCTTTAACGTTTCAAGTCAATTTGCGGATGCAGCCTGACAAGGTTCGACATGTCGCCGCTGAGTCGGTGGATCATGAGCACTATACTGGTGGTGCTTGTACGGATGCTTATCCCGTATGTAACCGTCGATCAGAGCAGGTGACGATTGTGAGCCACTCGTACAACATGGCCATCACGGATCTTTTTGCTGGTCAATGAAGATCTAGGCCGCAGGCGTGGACTGCAGGGTACTTACACTCCACCGCACGGATCCCGAGAATTCTGTTTGAAAAGAGAAAGTCAGCCTTGACGGAGCGAGGTACGCACGAATGCGGGAACAAGCTACGCTCACTTACGTGTAATCCCAAGATCCAAGTATTGGATGAGATGTAGATTGATTCAAAGATATATATCTTTCAATCGCGCTGATTTTGTGCAAGCTTTTTCAGGAAGAAGATGACGCCACCAGCCCTCAACGTCGACCTCCGCACCGAACGCATGACGCCCAGCAGAACGTGATCGGACCGCGACCATAAATAAGAATAATTTAAGCACAGCTCCGGGGCGGGGAATTTGCCAGAGGGGGCGCGACCTAGCCAGAGAAGAACAGATAGATCCGAACTCGAGAAGCCACGAGGTAATCGCAAGGTTAAAAGGAAGATGTCACGTACATATTGCATCCGTGAATGGGTAGGCAGCGCAGAATCTGGGAAGGAAATTTGTCTACCCTGGCGAGGACACTTGGGAAATATACAGGCCCAGTCCCGTTCGCAACCGCCGTATACTGGACATGCGCACCGGTGTTTTGAGTTCGTTTTGAGTTCGGGAGTTGTATAGCCGCTGGATGTATATCCCCCGCGAGAGTTTGAGGTGTTTGACGGAAAAGACCAGGCCGAGTGTGGTAGCGGAATACATGGTATCAAGGGCAGTATAAGACCACGTTCAACCGGGACCAGTGAAGCCCGTAGAAGCTGAAAACTGGGGCCAGCAACGTTGTTTCAAAGCTTCCTCCGAGACTGAGCCAGACATACGGTAGCAGCGTGCGCGTGTAGCACGCATGCGCAGTCAAGGTTGTATCTCCAAGGATATAGAAACGGTAAGGACGCGCTGCAAGAGATGTGAGACAAGGATTCACTGTCGTTCGAATATACCGTCATGCCAATGTTGTGTGCTTGGACCTCCAAGACCCGGTGGTTGTAGAGAAGACAACACAGTCGCGTTTAGCGCCTCCTGTACAACGGCTTCGCTTACATAATTTTACCATATAAAGTAAACCGCGTCTGTTCTTGTAATTGGGTGGCTGACACCCTCCTGGCTCTCGACATATGCTATACATGCGCTTTTGTCCACTGAACAAGGTTGCAAGCCTCGCGTATGCGTGGTGACCACAGACGCCTACAAACACGAGGTGGTTTAAAAGGATTTCAAAATCAACTTGGACGACAAAGCTGTTCCTTATCGTCTGACAGTGTTGACCACTGTCGAACAACGCAGGAATGAACAGCAACGCCCCCCGTCCCACAGAGAACGAGCAAGCAGGTAATGAAATCGAACAGGTCGTGTAAGTCTTTCACTGTATAACAGCTTTTCGCGACCTGATTCGTCCAAGCTCAGTCGGCACCATTTGGTCGAAATCGCAGGTGAGTTTTACATAATAGTCCTGCCGAGCGTACAATGAGTAGGACACATACTTACTTTCAATCGTCACAGGTGCCGTGCAGAATCTCCTGGAAAGCAAGAAATCGCACGATGGGGAAGTCGCCGATTTGAAGTCGGCTCTGGACATCGCCAACAGGGGTTTCAGATCTCTGAGAGAAGAGATGATGGAGCGCGACACGGCTTGGGATAAGGAGAGACAACTTCTCCAGTCACGGATCGCGTCTTTCGAGGTCAGCTGTTTGTTTCGCAGTTCGTGTATGTGCGTTTTATCTCACTTGGCACCGGCAGAATTCCGAACGTCGTGTCGTTTGTTTAATTGACGGCGATGGGACCATCTTCTCGCGGGATCTACTCGCCCAAGGTTCTCAAGGTGGCCAAACCGCAGCCAGGGAGTTGTCAAAGAATATACACGACTACCTGGATAACACGTTTCAAATGCCCACTTCCACATTCGTCCTTTCAGTTTTTGTGTTCCTTCACAAGAAAGGGTTGATGGAAGCCCTCGGCCGGGCAGGTTATACAACGGAAAAATTCAAGTTTGACGAGTTCCTAGCTGGCTTTAACCAGGCAGGACAACGTTTTGTTATGGTAGACGTCGGAGCCGGTAAAGAGAACGCGGATTCAAAGTTGAAAGGTACGCGACCTATAGCTTGTCTCATAATTGGTGCATGTTGCTCACGTTAATCGAACAGCTTTTCTTCATGACAACGCCAGATCTCCTCAAACATCGAAGATCTTTTTTGGAGGTATGTTGTTCTTACTTGTCCATGTAGACAATGCACTCACGGCATTCATGCAGCTTCTCATGACAACGGTTATACGCCCGATCTCAAGTCTCTCATCTCAGACGGATTCGGGCATAAGCTTATTCTATTGCCCGGATACACCGAGATCGCTTACAGCATCCGAGAGCTCGAGCTTCACACCCTCATCATACCTAACCTTTTCCTGGCCGACAAACTTACTATCGTCCGTACCCCCAAAGCTTCCAACAACGCTCTTCCGGACGAGGATCTGGACATCGGGAATGGGACTAATGGTATAGCGTCGCAGGCCCCTGGGCATATTCGCAGACGATCTGCAAGTGTCGCGGCGGCGGTGCATGTCCCGTCCCCAGATACACCTGGTCCGACACCGATGACTCCGAAGAAGTCGAAGGCTGCGAAAAAGAGAAAGCCATCCAAGAGTACGAATGTGTCGGAAGTCGAGAGTGTATCTGACACGGTGTCGAGCCCTCCAGAGAGCATCATGGTGTTGTCTCCGGCTCCTCCCCATCTGGTATGATTATCGCCTTCTTGGGCTGTTGATCTAGTAGCTTACTTTCGTGATCCAGCTCCTTCGCAATCGATGTAAGTTGTGTTACCAGTGACTGCATGACACGGACTAATCTCGTTGTAAAGTCAATCCTCCGCCATGCCAGAAGCACTACCTTCTCGGAAATTGCCCTTTCAAGGCAAGCTGCAAGTTTAGCCACGAGCACATGCTGGGTCCAGAAGACATGGCCGATCTTGCAGCGTCAGCCAAAGGCATTCCATGCAAGGAGACGATCAAAGGTCAGCTCATCAGTACAGTTGTTTGGAATTTTGTCTAATCAGGTCTCGTTGTAGGCCGGAAGTGTGGGATGGGCGAGCGTTGCATTTACGGACACACGTGTCCATTTGGACCAACTTGTCCTCATCTCGCTCGGAACCTCTGCCATTTCAAACTACGTAAGTTCACACATATCCCCAGCTTGTGATGATACTCACAATGGTTCACTATAGCGGGTATGCATAAGTGAAGTTAAAGTATCTGCGAGGAGGGCTGGTCCTCCCAAGCTGAAGCTGTTTGAATTGATTGTACCATATGCCCTTTTCTTCTTGCTTCACTGTTATCCTCTTTGGCTTCCGGCTCTGCACTATGCTGTCCATGACCCATGTCATCCATTACATTTGTTTGTCCTGATCTTGAATTCACATGCTTTTGGCTTTTCTTCACCTGGCGTCGCGAACTATTACACTTGCCGAAACGGGAATTGCACCGATCGTCGGCGAAGAGTGCGTATCTGAGCGGCATCTGCAGAGTGTTTCGTGCAGAGTCTCAATTCATAGAAATACTGGTCGGCGCGACTTCTTCCTTTGTTCCTAACATCGTTCCCCGGAGATCGTGCAATGTTTCGCTCAAATCTCGTGAAAAATATTCTCCGTGCACCTCGCTTGAGGACAGAACCCCTCATCACTGCTACCCGCACACACATCCATATTCCCCAGCTACATCTACCATCATATCGCGCGACGCTACCGTCCACACGAGCCTTCTCATCCACACCACACAGACCTGCGCGATACGTGAAGTTCGACGGGACAGGAAAAGGCAAACCCGGAAGCTCAGGATCGGGCTCAGGCTTCAACTGGGATGTAAGGACGTGGGATAGCAAATACGCCTTAATGTTCTTCGTCGCTGGGACTGCGGGTGCTTATTATCTTTTCCAGTCAGTACGTTCTTCCTTGATCTCCCGGCGCGTTTGTGTTGTATCGTTGAGGAGAATGACTTTGCTGATTGGATGTTCTTGTGCGTAGCCTGGAGCAAGTACCGGAGACAGGAAGATGGCGGTTCATGGATGTGAATCCTAAGTATGAGACAGAGGTGTGTTTCATGTGTTCTTTGTTCACCTAGCAAGAGGCTGATTCGGGTACGGTACACGTTCAGCTGGCGCAAGCCGCCCGAGACGAGCTCCTCAACGAGTTCAAAGGCAAGATCCTCCCCCCCAACCACCCCGTCACCCGTCACGTCCGGCGCGTCCTCACCCGTCTCCTCGACGGCTCCGACCTTGGGACTCTACGAGACGCCGCACAACCGCGCTCGCAACGTGAAGATGCGGGAGACGTGTGGAATCCGGACAGGGAGATGGGCAGGACGGAGGAGGTCGCGCCGGGGGTGGGTGGACGGCAGTGGGAGCTCATCGTGGTGAATGACGATAAAGTGGTCAATGCGGCGGCGAGTTATGGGAATGTGGTCGTGTTTACGGGGATCTTGCCTGTGGCGAAGGACGAGGAGGGTCTTGCTGCAGTTTTGGGTCATGGTACGCCCTGCATTGTAGCCCTTTCTTTCGAAACTACTAACATTTCTTTTTATTTGTGCTACAGAGATTGGTCATGTAGGTCTGTGTTCATGTTTGTTGTGATGGTGTGCGTCAGCTGACAGTGTTTCCAGTTGCACGACACAATTCAGAACGCTACTCTAATATGAAGGCTCTGGTCTTCATAACATACCTTCTAGATTATATAGGTCTCGATGTTGGTATAGGACGTCTTATAACAACGCTGATGATGGACCTGCCAAACTCGAGGAAACTTGAATACGAAGGTGAAGTTCTCTGGCCGCCTCCCCAATTATTTCTCCGCTGAATGCAATCCTGGACAGCGGATCACCTCGGTCTGCATATATGTGCCAAAGCATGCTACGATCCCAAATCATCTCCTGAGCAAGCCATTACGTCCTTGTCAGGTTGTACAGCTCTCAAATCTTATATTTTTAGAATGTTTGCGCGTCTTGCCAAATTGCAGGGGAGTTCTCGCTTCGATTTCTTGCACACACATCCCACTTCGGATAAACGAGTACAGGTAACGAAAGCAGAATTCTCAATGTCAAATGTAGCCTTCGCTGACTAGGATTCTGCAGCAATTGCAAACGATGCTCCCGGCAGCCTACGCAGTGCGAGCAGCTAGCCCGGCATGTGGTGGAATAGGAGATGCTTTTAGTGCCTTCAGCGATGCGTTCGCCAGTGGATTCTCCGGGTCAAGATGGTCGTAGACCGTTCAAGTCGTTTGGTACGCTCAAATTACTGTTGGAAATATTTTGTCACGATATGTGGGGAACTGTGGCGTGAATGGACAAGGTTCGGCATGTCCCGATCCGCGATTTTGAGGGAGCGACGTCATTCCGCCGTCTCGATCATAGCCGTTCGGAGTATGGTGACGCTGTTCAACCTAGCGCGATAATAATACAGTATGGGTCCCTATATAAACCTCCTTATTCTCGCCACACCTCCTCAACCACACCCTGACTAACTACCATCACTACCCTACCACAAATCACAATGGCAACACCACCGCGCACAGACCCCCTTCCGTCTCCCCTAGCACAGTCGAGGACGCCGTCAGCTCACCCGAGGATGGGAGCAGGCGAGACAGAGCCACTGCTCGCTCGCAGAACCGACGATGAGATGGAGGATGTCGGCGTCAGCCTTTTCACAAACCTCGTCAGTGGACCAGCGTTCTTAGCCCAAATTGGCGGCGTTGCGCTCGTGGTGGCTGTCTGGGCGAGCGTGTTCATGCACAAGCTGAGTCTGTTCAGCGCACACCCGGTATGTGGTCATCTGGTGGAACGGTCGAATGCTTACACACTTAATACACTAGCTCCTAAACTCGCTGGGGATTGCGCTGCTGCTTGAGTCTACCCTTATGCTACAGCCGACAACGACGCCGGCGCAGAAGCGCAAGGGCGCAATTGTGCATTCCATCCTGAACAGCTTCGCATTCATTGCGATGTATTCCGCCTTCGTAGTTGTTGTTGTAAGCAAAGTCAAGATGCATGGTACGTTCTCTTCCGTCAGAGGCCCTCACAGCTTATTTATAATTACGCCGTTCCAGAGCATCACTTCCAATCCGCACATTCTATTTTCGGTATTACCACATATGTCCTAATTCTGCTCCAAGCGACCGTCGGCATGATCCAGTTCTACGCCCCAAGCCTTGTCGGCGGCAAAGAAAAAGCACAATCTATCGTGAGTCCACTGCACACCATGACAAGCGACCTATAAAGCTCATCGCTTCTGTAGTACAAATACCACCGCATGAGTGGCTATTTGATCTTCGTCTTCATCGTCCTGGCTGCCATCGCCGTCACGTACACCGAGTTCGTGGTACACGTCCTGAAGATTCGTACGTGGTTCGTTGTACTTTGCAGTGCGTTCGTCCTCGCGGGCGTACTGCCCAGGATCGAGCCCACCAAGTTCGGCTTCTGAGCATCTCCCTGTCTCCCTAACCGCGCAGTATCACTATGTAACATTAATTTCTCGACGCCGCCTTCTGGATTTGTATTTGTAGTCTGTCCAGTGTCCATTACATCGACAACTCATTTTGTGATATTTGATAGCATAGTAATAATCACCCGCCCAAGAACAGTTCAATTGGTAACAGCCAGTATTGAAGATGGAGACGTCCCGGCTACCGGAGTGTCAGCCATGGTTGGAATCGCGGCACACTGGGAGTCTGGGAACCCAGCTCACGCGCAAGCCAAATTCTGAATCGAGCGCTCAATCGAACTGTAGCTGTCAGCACGGCCGTATGAACTTTGCACTGCAGAGACGAATTGCGGGGCTCACGCGCGGGCTGTGTTGCATTCTGGACTGGGACGGTCAGCATGTCCTCACGGATGTGGGTGTACATCATGGTTGAATTTACAATCAGACGAAGGGGGTACTAGCTGTCCTGCGCCATCCACTGTGGTCCATATCGCAATCGTATAGCGGACACCTCGGGATTTAGAAATAGACTGCAGATGTGAGCCACAGTGCCACTACGGCTCACCCACGACTCTTGGCTGCAATGGTCAGCCTCGTAGGTTCACAGATGGAGACATACATGTTTGTCGAGTAAGTTGCAACCAGGCTGGCAGGTCGCCGATCCGCGCGCATTCGTGTCTGCCGTTGTGGTTTATATCGTAATCGCGCATTTTATATCGTAATCGCACAACTAAATATTGCGTCGCGGACTGGTGGTATTCGCAACTGGCGGCTCAAGTATAGGTCGGATTCTGAACTAGACAGCATTGTCGGCATATGTGGATTGCGCTGTAGTGTTTACATAACTTTACCACGCGGTCCACGCCGGTCACCATCGAAGTGACTGAAACGAGCAGATATTCAATTTGAGAGAACATGCTGGCACTGATAACGATGCAAGCAACAATCATCATGAGATCGTCGCCGGAATTGCGATTGCTTCAAGACTCCAGAATATTTTACATTCCAGTGGCAGCCTTGAACGGCGTGATTTGGAGTCTATCCTTATCCCACTGAAAACGACTATTGGTAAGATGATGCAGTGTTGTGACATGACACTCACCACCCTTCCGGTATAATACACGTCGTGCCAGATGACGTCCCAAACATCATCAATGCTCGGAGCTTCGTACACCATCCTGCATCTTTGGTGAATCGGTCAATTGACTCCCGTCTTGGATCATCGCCCCTCCAAGCTCTGTCGACGACGACTTCAGTCTCGTGCACGACGAAAAGATATATGATACTCACTCAAAGTTACAGGTCCCGTCAGTTTCTTCGCATTTGCCAGATGCTGCTCTCGAACTGAGAGACGCCTCGCAAGACACTCCTTGTCTGCGTAATCGGGCGCCCACACGGCGTACTTGTACAAGGTGGGTTCAGACATTGTTGTATACACACTGGCAGAATTGGGGCGAGGAAAGCGGTGAAATGGACGATACACGGAGGCAACGCCTTTATACTACAGTATCAGTGGTCATAAGTGGCCGGGCCGGGCCGGGAGGGTGCAACGGACCCATGGGTCTCATGCCGAGCCGAACTACCCTCATGGCTTCAACTTGAAGCAGCTGCCAAAGAGAGGATGCTTCCTGAGTCGCCTCGCTGTGTACCACCCTTACGTATCACACCGTGTATCTAAAGTTGCAAGGCAGCGACTTCGTATCTAGATCGGAAATGTACAACGTCCGTATACTTAAAGTATCAGTGAACCAACTCGACTCGTAGAGGCATCTTGGTCTCTGTACTCTCCTTGCCTATGGTAGGAAACTGTATACCTGCCCAATTCCAGTAGACTTCTTTGTCGGATGGAGAGAATTTGAAGTGCTCCAGAAGAACTGACAGAACGGCCTCTGAGCAATAGCCACGAGCATCAGTGAGTGTGAGGAGTATGGGTTAGGATACAACACGTACTCATCTCAAGTTGAGCGAATTTGAAGCCACTGAAAACCAATACGAATCAGAGAGTGAGATCGAAAATGAACTGCAGGTGTACGTACATGCAAGCTCTGCCGCCACCCAAGAACGTCATTCTAAGTCAACTTGTGTCAGCCATGTATTCAATTAGAAAGCACGCCTCGAAGACTCTCACAAGTTCGAATAGATTCCAGGCGCATGCGCGTTGGTGACGGTCCCCGGGAGAGGTTCTAACCAACGTTCAGGTTTCCAGAGATGTGCGTCGGGTCCCCAAATCGCGGGGTCGATGTTGTATGCCAAGATGCCGATGACGATGCCAGTCCCCTCGGGTACCACGAGCTCGTTCATCATGGTTCCGTCTCTTCCACGAAGGGGTGTTGAGAGAGGCATGAGTACGTCCTTAGTCGTGCTGTGAGGATGAATGTCAATTATGTCTTGTTTTGAGGAACGGCCGGGCAGGGCTTACACTCTGGTCATTACAGTGGTAGGAGAATACCTGGAAAATGGGAACATATTCAATGTGACTTAGCTTTGGGATATATCGTGCTACTAACAGCCGCAAAGTCTCTCTACACACGGCTTCAAGGTACGGCAAGTTCATAAGCTCATCGTACTCGATGTATTCCTGGTCTCCGCGGGCGGTCTTGATTTCTTGACGAAGTTTTTCTTGAGCATCTGGATGCTCTGAGAGAACCTGTAAAATGTGTGCCAGTGCACCACTCGTGGTATCCATTGCTGCAAAAATCAGAGCCCTAGGAAACGCCATCGCTCAGAAAGTTTGGTCGCACAAGTGTTAAAGAGTACTCACGTCATGTGTCCTAACAACTCTGTATCGGACATCTTCTCATCACCCGAGGCTTGCATGTTCTCTCTCACTAGAAGAAACACACTTCAGTACACACTAAAAAGTGTCGAAAAAGAACGTACATAAGACACTCATGATATCTTTTCCTTCTCCGACTTGCTGTTCTAATGCCATATCACCTTGAGACAGTAAAGCCCTCTTCTGTGCAAGAATTTCCTTCGATTTATTCTCCATCGTGTCAATGATCTGTATCGTTCGCTGAAGACTTGGTAACGGCAACATCTCCAGAACGCGTCGTTGGAACGCGGCAGTGCCAATCCACGACACAAGAGGGAGGAATCGCATCCAAAAGAAGTAAGGTGACATAGTCGGGCTAGAATTAAAGGTTATTGTATCAGTGTACACGACCAGTGCCAACAGCGGGACTAACACGAGTGCTTTGAGATCCTCTGCAAACGGGTTCTTCCAGTCACGGTCTAGTGGATCGAAGGAGTAACCAAGTCCACCTTGTCCGACCAGCTCGAGAGCAGCGCGGGTCATCCAGCTAAGCATATCAATTTCGTGTTGACCATCTTTGACTTCATTTGAGAGCGCTTTGCGAAGCTGTGCTCGATGAGAGAATGGATGACGCCTCGAGTACAGGAAGCTCATACCTGATTCGTTATGCGATAGAATGTCGGGACCATATAGCGCATATGATTCGTGTTGAACACCGGATTGAGAATCTTACGCTGTCGGCGATGTCTCTCCCCTAGAGGACTTCACGTCGATCGTGAGCTCCAACGACTGCGAAACGACATACCTAAGCTTGACAGCAAGCTGTCGCCGAAGGCAAGGGAATTGAAGCTATTCAAGAGACACCCATCGGTCAAAAATACAGTCAAAGGGACAACAGAGCGAAAGACCCACTCGATAAAGATCGAAGTCTCTTCATAGATATACTGATCCTTGACTACAATATGGTGTAGTGCCTTGGGATCGTACACGTACAACATTGGTGACTGAGAAGCACGATTAGCGCATGCTGACCGCAGTGCAGGGAGTATCTCACCCCAAAGAATGCACTGAATTTGACGACAGGACCATAGCTGCTCAGCAGCTCCTTCTGGAACGGCCATCCGTGTCGTCCATAGAAACGTTCAAGATCACCTACAAGACCACTCATTCAATATTCGTCGCTAGCCAAGTCAATAAAGAAACTCACCAACGAACCACGACGCGGCTGTAGGCCCTGGAACGTTATCCAGAGGTGAACGATGCTGGGACTTTCGAATGACAGCCCAGACAGCCCATGTGACGAGCAGACCCAAGGCTATCTGTAACAAAGCCATAGCGATAACTGGAGAATGGAGGAGGAGTGAATGATGTATTTTTGGATCTCACTCAGGTGTACCAGCTGCACTTTATAGCTGATCAACGGCATGAGACTGCCATAAACCGACGCGTACTATATTTGTATATAGCGTCGAGTCTCGTTGTTTCTGCCAGCTGATTCCTGATGCCAAATGTCAGCCGAGGAAATTCATTACCAGTTAGTACTATGATCTTCATAGTCCGAAACACGTACGTATACTGTATACATGGCCAGGCGCCTGAGATCTCCATTAGGCTTGCATGAGGCTGCTCAAAAATGCGAACCACTTTGCGAACCACTTGCGAGGTCACCAGAGTAAATGAGAAGTAAATGAATGGTGGAGCGGATGAGCAGTGCGGCCGTTGAACGTTGATGGACGCGGAAGAACCAGTAGGTAACCCTAGACTTTGCCAGTAACAATGTCAGGGTTAGCTTTCTGGGTTCGAAATTGCATCTCTCTTGAACGGCTGTTCCAAGATAGTGGCCGCGTTTCGAGAAGAAGTACTTCATCGCGTTTTCTCCTTATATCAGGCATGACATGCGAGGCGAGTATCGGTTGAGTACTATCGGTGAGTGTCGACACCAGATCCAGCGGACTGTTACATAATAGTCTGTTATCTGCCCAGACTGTTCTTCACCAAACAAAATATTCAATCTCAGTCGGCCATATTTCGTCGTTGCAAGTAAGTACCACCTAAACTCTCACAGGCGTCCATCAGTGCACTACTCATCCGCGCCACCACTAATTTACTTCTCATTCACTCTGGTGACCTCGCAAGTGGTTCGCAAAGTGGTAGAAAGTGGTTCGCATTTTTGAGCTAATGCAAGCCTAATGGAGATCTCAGGCAACAGACCGTGTGTAACCCAACCGTGTAAGCTTCTCAGAGGACCGGCAATCAGTGATTTGTCATACAAAATGACCTGCCTTGCCACAATCTTGCCATTGTTGCCAACCTCGAAAACAAGAAAGTGAATTGCATCAACGAAAGTCGACAGCTGAATCTGACAAGACTCTGATGTATTGTAGAACCTGTTCAGTATACAAGGCATCCTGACCAATTGAACAAGTCAACAGGGAATCGGGAATACGAAGTCAGGCTCGAAGATATCGGTAGATATACACACCGTGATTGTTGAAATCTACGATGGGGCAGTCCTCGTAGTTCAACAACCGGATTTATCTTTGAACTACTACATCATCTAGGTTGATGTCGTTTTCGTACATATAGTAGTGCTCTTTTCGTGTATTCCCTAGGAACACCTTGAAAGTGGTTCGCAACTTCGCTCTCGAGAACCAAAGTTACTGGGCTGCGCAATCACTGTTAGAATTCCCTAGGACAGTAGGAATCAGGTGAATATATCAATATTGGCGTTTGGCTGAGTTCTTGCAAACGCATGAGAGAGGGGCTCTTTCCGATTGTATGAATCTGAGATCTGAGATCGAAGGCCACGACCTCTCAGGCCTCAGGCCCTGCTACATACAGTACGTGCTGTACGCCTCCAGTTTAACATGAGCGTTTCCTAGACTCGCACCCATAGCGCGATGTCTGTTGGAGGCATCGTCATGTCATAATCGTCCGTTGCATTCTTTCCAGAATGAGATAGTACACACTCATCTCCATCTGAGAGAATTTGAAACCGTTGCCAGTGATCGCTATCCGATATAGCTCCACGTACACGCACAGAAAAGCCATAAGTATCCCCGACCAGCCACTTAACGAGAAAGAATTTACTAGGGTCAAGTCGTACCGGAATGTGAGCACTGATCATAAGCACCGGTCAAAATTAATGTCCGTTTCATATTTCATACAAATCACACCAAAATCTTACAACAACGAATGTCTGAACATCTAGTAGAGGATAGCAACATGCAAAAGGAGTGAATGGCGAATGCAAGTACACAGAGCAATGTGACAATATTTACAACATGCAGGGAGGACGTATAGCAGCGAGAAGTAACAAACGAAGAAGCAAAATTTAAAGACTGCATATACTTGAATCACGATGATGTCCATGCCAACTGATACGGCTGGTACGGTGGAGGCTCTGACGACGTACTCCCTGACCTAGACATATCCCCATCGATAGCTTTCGGGACAGGCAGCGGACGCGTCTTTCGTGGTCCCGTCCCGGCAGACATCAACGACTCTTCCGCCTCGGAGGCTTCTCGAACGGCTGCGAACGCTGCCACGGGATCTACTGTGATGGTCGGAAGCGAGGGGTCTAACACTGGCAGTGGCATAATCGTGGGGAGTGAAAGCAACGATGGCACGTGCCCTCGCTCTCGCTCTCGTCTCAATTTATCGGAGAGCGTGGAAGAGGATGGGGGAGAGGACAAAGTTGGGATGCTAGTCTGTGGTGTGCGTGTTGGGTGGGAACGGATGGTTGTGGATGGGAGGGTCGGGTCCATTGGCGAGTCCACCGCGCCGTCTGTGAACCGACTCGGGATGGACGTGGTGTAGCTGACGCTCAGGAATTGAGAGTTGAGAGCTGACTCCATCGACGACGAGGACTTGTGCATACCACCGTGACCACGGAGGATGTCCGCTTTCGTATGCCGCGACAGGGCGCGTTGCGGCGATTCCAGTGGCGAGGACGGGGCATTCACCAGGACGGAGTACGCCATCTCCGATATCTCGTTACTACTCAAACTTTCCTCGTCTCCCAATGCGTCGTGCGCTTTCCGAAAAAAGTCCAAGTCGAGCGAGTGGCTCGGACTATGGTCCACCTTCTGCGGCGCACTTCGCTGTTGCAATCGGGCCGACCAATTACTGAGCGTCGTCAGCGCCCCCATAACAGAGGAGCTGATGCTCTTCTGCGGCCTCAGAGGCGCGCCATTCGTCTCGGAGGGCCGGTCTAAATGCCGGTCTAGGTTAGGTGAGTCCGGGGACTGCGGAATGGCGGTGAGTTGGTAGGGGGAAGGTCGGAGAAGTCTCCTTTTCCGGTGCATGTTGGAATGACGACGGTAGAAGAGGAATGCAAGAGAGAGCAGGAGAAGAAAGGCCACGCCTCCGAGTGCGGAAGATACGATCGCGGCGGTGTTCCTGTATACGATCAAGTAAGCTAGGGTGCGCTATAGGAGGAACAGTTGAGCAGTACTTTTTCTTGCTGAGAGACGCAGGGGAAATTGATGCCGCATCCACCGTGCTGTACACTCTGGTGTAATCGATGTCAAGCGCCGTCGGTGCTCCAGACATGTTCGACCATGCAGGATTGTTCCGAATGAGTATGGTATGATTCCCCTCCGTTAGGTTGTGTTGGAAGAACAGGAGATGAGACTGAGAAGTCGTATTTACTCTCGTATTGGAGGTGAGAGACTGACTGGTCCAGCCGTCGAGGGTAATACTGAATGGAGAATTTAGAGAACCAGTGGATCCCCAAAGTTCGAACCCAATGCCTAGAAGCGCAAACTGTCAATTACAGAAACGATCCGGATACAGAGATAGTACCCTGATGATAAGTTAAAGACGGTGAACCCTTCGTGTTGTTGTGCAAGACTTACTGAAAAGTTCATCCACATCTGACCAAGCGAATCCCAGGTCGTACTATTCGATCAATGCATGACATACTCAGCAGCACGCATTTTAATGGAACAATGTGCACTTACCGAGAAACGTTATTCGGGACCCATTCCCCACTCCACATACAACGAGAGTCTGTGTCATCGATGATGGACGGGTCGCCCAGCGAGCTCTGAAATGTGATCTGCGGTTTCTAGGTCAATTCACCAGGATCACCGAAAGAAGATACAGAGACGTACGTGATTTATATCCAGAACGCTATGCTGGGTATCGTTGCCAGTATTCACCAACTCGATCTGATGTTTCCCAGGGAGTAAACCGATGCCGTGAAACAAGACGGCATCGAAGTTGTCTGCGCCTCCCTGGAACCCGTTCACCTCCGTTGTCGCACCGTCCAGTGTGACATTGTAAGATCCTAAACGTTCTCTCCACCCACCGAATACCCTGCAAAGTAAATATCAGCCTATTTGTCCAAAAGTCGTCACACAAGCCTTCTACATACCACACTTCTACAGTTGTGACAACTAGTGAGCTTGTTGTACAAGGAGAAGACATTGAATCTCGTACCTCCGAGACCATCCCAGTGAAATGAAACGCTCGCCGCCCCCATCGTCCCATTCGTAGCGTGATAGCTCTGGGTATCGTAATAAGACTGACGCCCATGTTCTGTTAGGCTGAAATATAGCATAGCAACGAGGTAACTCACCAGGTCGGGATCATCAGCTGGTATCCCCTCAAACCATAGCATTCCAGGAATGTAGGAGATCGACGGGCTGACATGCGAGACGGTGGTATTCTGGACAACCATGGCGATCTAGGCTAGGTGCTTAATCAAAGGTCGTTTCAAGGTCGTACTCCCTGCATACGAGAGCTGGCAAGCCAGCGACGAGAGAATACAAGGTCTTGGATGACGTGAATGGAACTCAGATGCCTGTCTGAGTGTGCGGGCGTGACAACTAAACTTCAATGAAGTACTAGCAGGCACAATGAAAGGAGACGGGGTCAGGCGGTAAAAACCTGAGTGAGATGGAGGAAGTATGGTCAATCCGAAAGCTCCGGGATACGAAGCACACGTATGTAAATGACCGACGACAGCAGCTGAGCGATGGCCGTGCCACGGTGCCCGTACCAATGACCTGGGTCGTACAGGAATCATGATCATTTCTGTGCATCTTAATCTGGAACCGTAACATCCTTTCAAGGATGATGAACGAGTCTTCTGGATAGACGCAGGATGCTTATTGGCGAGCGAGGAAAGAGTCGTCCCAGGGAGGAAGTCATGGTGAGAATGAAAGAGGCGGCGGCTGTGACAGAGCTCGATCTGTCGATCACAGCCAGCGCCACCAAGCCTCAGGCTCAAATTCAGATTCCGGTCTCCTCCTCGAGCATTCCTCCTTGTACTTACGGCATTTCTTCCACGATGATGACCATACACTACTCACTCCAAAATACAGTCACGAAGCTCGCCAAAACAAAAAGCAAAACTATACACTGAGTGCGGTTGTAGGTTGCAGAGGAAGAGATGTATGGAGGACACCTGAAACGCATGAAGTGATAGATGGACGGTGTCATTTCACGTCTCTGCATAGCAGTATCATGCAACTGAGAAATATACCTTCCACACAATTCTCACCCTCCTCTGCCGGTCGAGTTTGCACTTGGACGTCGGCGCGCTCGCTGTACATTTTGGAGACCGGATAGTCTCTTCTGCTACAGATCTGCGCCTTGGTATCACGGGGAGATGGGTCGAGTGAGGTCGATGTGACTCGATGATGTCGATGCTGGCCAAGAGCTGCGGCCGGACAAATGGTTGCTCCTATGATGTCGATGGATTATAGACTGCATCCGACGTATGCAACTTCTGTAGGCAGTCCGCAGTTGACGTGAAGCTACGGTTTGTCAGCGAGCTCCGCCGAAGCACACGGGCCCTCAGGGTTTGAAGCTTTGAAGTCTCAGGTTGTTGCCAACACAGTAGACAGAGCGGACACCTGGTAAATTCCGTGCCAAAAACCTAAAGAATGAGCCCAGGCGGCCATTTGGCACACGATACGAGTCGTATAGTCCTGGCAATCATGATTATATGTACAAAGCACCACAGCGCCCATTGCTTCGGGAAGCATGTCACCCCCGACATCTGCTTCCTCGTTATCACATCTGCAGTACCCAAGGTACCCAGCCGGCGGCGTACCTACAAACATACGATGAACATGACGGCCGACGGTAGCAACATAATTAAACTAGACATTACATTACTGTTTCCTCTTGAACTGTTCATTTAGCTTCGACCGTAGGCACGACAATTCCTTCGACCCAAGCATCCAGCTCGCGCGCAAGCTCTTCTCCGTGCGACAAGATCAGCCAATGGTCGCCTTCAAACTCCTTAATAGTAATGTTGTGGTTCTTGAACTGCTCCAGACCGAACACAAACTTTCCAATCTGGGGTTGGCAAATCACGTCATGCAGGGCCGCTCCGAAGAATAGAGGAGTGGACGTGGGTGGCAAGTAACGATCGAGGGGGACAGCTAGAGGTCGAGAATAAGCTTCTGACGAATGAGATAGGGAGGTGAGACCTCAGCTCCATACTTACTGGCCTCATCCGGCTTGTGGAGCCCACGAATTTCCGACTTGTACCAGCACAACGGCCCACGGAAGCCTTGTTCGCGGAAAGTCTTCGTGTAAAACTTCAGGTCCTCTTCAGTGATAAACGACGCGATACCGTCCGCAGGCGTGTAGTCAGACAGCAATGCTTGCTTGATGACATCTTTAGGACAGAGGATCTCGCGCCAGACCTTCCTAGCGTCCTTCGCGTAGACGATGCCGAGTGCGGAGTCCAGCTGATCAAAGTATCAGTCGAGCGTTTGTCTGATTCGAATCCTAGATGTACATACGTGATCGAGGAGAACCTTGTCGGCATCGTCCTCGTTGAAGAAATCCCAGTATCCGTACGGCTCATATCCTAGCAACGATTTGACGAATGCGGTAGCCTGCTCCAGTGTTCCCGTGGGGTCAGGGATAGCGTATGGTACAGCGAGGAAGGCGAAAGCGTGGAAACGCTCAGGAAAGTAGGTTGCCAGACGTGCCACTGCCCACGAACCCCTGGGGTATATTTTAGTAACAGTTCCTCTATCAAATCTGATCACAGTCGCAAAATACGCACCAATCGTGTCCAACCGCGACTACTTTCTCGATGTTCTCCTTGTCCAAAAGATCGACCACGTCCTTTGCGATCAGTTTCATCCTGTACTCGGCAAGATCTGTGGGTTTGTCTGTCCCACCATACCCGAGCATGTCAGGAATGAAGATCCCGTAGCCGAGCTTCTCCAGCGGGATGGAGATCTTGCGCCAGTCTCTACCCGTAGACGGGAATCCGTGCAAGAAGAGGAAAGTGACTTTGCCTGGGGTCGTAGGAGGAGCGTAGTGATAGCGATACTTTAGCCCTCGAGAGACGACAATGTCTTTCGATGTTGGAGGATACACTTCAGCCATAATGGTTCTAGTGAATGAGCGTCATCTCTGAGCATTTGAAGCGGAACAGAGATCGTTGAACACGTACCGACCAGTAGTAGATAACGATGAGAGACGGGAGAGAGAGCTAAGGAGACGATTGTCGTCGAGGTCAAGATATATAGTACACAACCCTTATTCTCATGCTAAGGACGGCATATGATCGGCCCACAGCATGACTGATGGACTTCTTACCTTAGTAAAGACGACGCCTTTAGAGCTTGAAGTTTGAAAGACCATGTGGGTCGGCGTAGAGTCTGCAGTTGATGGGGAGAATGGCGAACTGTAATAACGCGCCCAAAATACACAGACCGCTGCTTTGCAACGAGTCGGATTACATAAGGTCAGCAGACTGGATCAACAGCGCCCATTCCTCCGTAAACGTTGTCAATTGAACTCCACACGGCTTTGGGTATTCCACCCGTCATACATACACAACTGTACATCTGCAACACAAGAAAGTGAGAACGGGAAACAGTAGCAACATGAACGGAAATCGCATTACCGTACATACATCCAAGTTTTAAGCCTTAATCGTAGGCACAACAACATCCGAGACCCAAGAATCCAACTCGCGCGCAATCTCTTGTCCGTGCGACAATATCAGCCAATGATCACCTTCGAAATCCTTGATAGTGATGTTGTGGTTCTTGAACTGCTCCAGACCGAACATAAACTTTCCAATCTGGGGTGCACAAATCACGTCGTGCAGGGCCGCTCCGAAGAACAGAGGGGTGGATGTGGGTGGGAAGTAACGATCGAGGGTAATAGCTAGAAGATGTATCAGCTTCTGTTGAAATTGAAAGAGACGGGACCTCAAGAACTTACTGGCCTCATCCAGCTTGTGAATCTCACGTACTTCCGCCTTATACCAACACAGCGGCCCACGAAAGCCATGCTCGCGGAAAGTCTCCGCACAAAGCTTCAGGTCCTCTTCAGTGATAAACAACGCGACACCGTCCTCCGGCTTGTAATCAGCCAACACTGATGCCTTGAGAGCGTCTTTGGGACAGACAATCTCGCGCCAGACCTTCCTGGTGTCCTTCGCGTAGACGATGCCGAGCGTGGAGTCCAGCTGATCAAAGTATCAGTCGAGTGTTTGTCTGATTCGAATCCGAGATGTACATACGTGATCGAGGAGAACCCTGTCGGCGTCGTCTTCGTTGAAGAATTGCCAGTATCCATACGGCTCGTATCCGAGCTGCGACTTGACGAACGCATTAGTCTGCTCCATGGTTGAGCTAGGATCGGGGATGGAGTATGGTACAGCAAGGAAAGCAAACCCGTGAAAACGTTCATGGAAGTAGTTTGCCAGACGTGCTGTCACCCATGAGCCCCTTGGGTATATGTTAGGCATAGTTCCACGAGGCTGATTGGGGTCAGAACATACGTACCAATCGTGACCTACAACAACCACTTTCTCGATGTTCTCCTCGTCCAAAAGATCGACCACGTCCTTTGCGATCAGTTTCATCCTGTACTCGGCAGGATCTGTGGGTTTGTCTGTCCCACCATACCCGAGCATGTCAGGAATAAAAATCCCATAGCCGAGTTTCTCCAGCGGGATGGATACTTTGCGCCAATCTCTTCCCGTAGACGGGAATCCGTGCAAGAAGAGAAAAGTGACTTTGCCTGGGGTCGTAGGAGGAGCGTAGTGATAGCGATACTTTAGCCCTCGAGAGACGACAATGTCTTTCGATGTTGGAGGATACACTTCAGCCATAATGGTTCTAGTGAATGAGCGTCATCTCTGAGCATTTGAAGCGGAACAGAGATCGTTGAACACGTACCGACCAGTAGTAGATAATGATGAGAGACGGGAGAGAGAGCCAAGTAGAGGGTTGTCGTCGAGGTCAAGAGCTTTTGTTCTCATGTCAAGGACAACATATGATCGCCCCACAGCGTTCTCACCTTGTAGACGGTGTCTTTAGAGCTTGAGAGCCCGTGCGGGCCGGCATAGAGTTTGACAAGCAGAATGGAGAACTCTAATGACGCGCCTCGAGATACCGACGCACTTCGGTCTTCGCGACGAGTTTGAACATTCACAGCGCCCACTCTTCCGTAAGATATTGTCAATCGAGATCCAGACATTATTGGGCATTACACCCGTGTTACACAGCTGTATCTGCAAGACAAGAAAGTGAGAATGTGCAATGGAGGTAGAATAGAGGGACGTCGTATTACCGTATATAAATCCAAGTCTAAGCCTTAATCGTAGGCACAACAACATCCGAGACCCAAGTATCCAACTCGCGCGCAATCTCCTCTCCATTCGAGATAACTAGCCAATGGTCACCATCGTATTCCTTGATAGTTATGATGTGGTTCTTGAAGGGATCAAGGCTGAACATCATCTTCCCAATTTTTGGTGTACAGATCACGTCGTGCTGCCCTACTCCAAAGTATATAGGAGTGGACACAGGCGGTAGTTGTTGTTCCGGTAATATGGCTACACTCCAAATGAGTTTCAAGTTGTGAAGAAATAGTCAATATCGCGGGTCTACTTACCGTCCTCATCTAGCCTGTTCAGCTCTGCGATTGTGGCCTTGTAGTAGCAAAGTGCGCCACCCAGACCATCTCTGCGGAACGTCTCCGTAACGATTTTGATGTCTGCATCGCTCATGTAGGACGCGAACCCGCTCGCAGATTTATAATCTGCTAGAAGTGCTGGTCGCAAAGCGCCCTGGGCACACACGAGCTCGCGCCAGGTACTTTGGTCCTTCACGTAGACGATAGACATGTATGAATCCAGCTGACGGAAAAATCAGGAATGAGTTGGGAAAGATATGGAATGAACGTACATGCTCAGCGATGACTTTGTCTGCGTCCTCTTCGTTGAAGAACCACCAGTACCCGTACGGGTCGTATCCCAGTAGTGCTTGTAAGAACGCGATAGTCTTTTCAAAGGTGACGGTGGTGTCAGGGATCATGAATGGAACAGAGAAATGCGCGAACGCATGGAAACGGTCGGGAAAGTAGTTGGCCAGACGCGACACGACGTATGAACCCCTGATCACCGCATAACGGGTCAGGAAGTATTCTGAGTGCAACAGTGAAGATAGACGTGCCAATCATGTCCTATCGCAACCGCCTTCCCAACATTCTCTGCATCCAATAGATCAACAAGGTCTTGCGACAAGAGCTTAAGCTTATACTGAGCCGGATCCGTGGGTTTGCTTGTTCCGCCGTAACCAAACATATCAGGAATGATGATGCCATAGCCTAGTCTCTCGAGCGGGATGGAGATCTTACGCCAATCCCTGCCTAAGGACGGGAAACCGTGCACAAAGAGTAGGGTGACCTTGTTCTGTGTCGCCAGTGCGTAGTAATAGTGATACTTCACGCCTCGCGAGACGTTGACGTCCTTCCACTTTTGAGGGCTCAAGTCGGCCATATTGATTCTATGTTGGAACAATCAGCAATGAAAAACAGTTATGACAGAACACATACCAGTTCGTGTGATACTAGGACGATGGGTTGCACAGAGCGGTCAGTCAAGGTATGCGCTGTCAAAATGCAGTCACGATGCAGTACTCGGCGTTGTTCTCGCCAAATTCTCGCGAGCGAAGCCTCCTTTATCGCATCAATGTCACAGAGGCGAGATCTACACGTTTCTGGTCCGAAGAGTCGCATATTGTCATCCGAGTCGTGTGGCGACAGCATGCACGTCATCCTGCCCAGGTGAGATATACAAAGAGTGTTTCAGTATAATATTCCTTTAATGTCCAAACATGTTTGAGAGGTGTGCCATATAAGAGACAACACATGGGGAGGCTAGAACAGTCTGAACTAAGGGGGGCAAAGTAGTGGCAAAGTCAGTGGACCCACAACCGGCAACGGCGATCTGGTGCGGCGACTCGGACGCGCCCGTTCGCCGCCCAAAAAAACTTCTCGGCAGCGGGCGGCTGCTCCTGCCCTAAACTGCCTACTATATAAACCCCCTGCCAACCCTAATTGTTTCCTTAGAACATACTCAGCTAGGATCTATTTTATAGTTTCTAACTCGAGTCTCGCATGTTTACACATGTCACATTCTTCATATCCAGCCGATGACATCCGCGCTCACTCGTTCGACAGAGAACATGGCCTGCTTTTGTGCAGGTCTCGAGGACGTTTGGTTTTCGTACTTACTGACCGCTTGCGGTTGGAGGTCCGGCAGCCAGCGAGTTGAGCGTTCGTCTGATGGATACTTTTTGTTCCATACTTTTGTCCTATTGTAGTGGGGATTTGGACTGCAATGCAATTGGTGTTCGTCTTTTCATGAACATGTTCTACTTGTGTTTATCCTGGGAATTGTGTCAGCTTGAGAACTGCCTCTGTTCAGTCTTTGTGTCTCACCCATACGTGCCGCGCGCATGAGAATGGAGATATATTTTGTCTCGATGTCCTCAATGTATGATGGGAAGTGGCCATCGACGTGTCAAACTGAAGTCTGACCGCAAGGAGCGTACACCAACGTTGGTTTCTGACGTTTGTCCATGTCGGTCGCATGAGACACGCACATACAAAGAAGCTGCATCCCGTGCGCCGCTGCTCACGAAGGCATAGCACTGGGAGTAGCGACGTAAACAGTGAACAAACACCATCTTGGCCGAGCAGTCCGAGTAACGAGGAACGATATAGCGATAGCCATTAAATATCTGTAATAAACATTAGGTATGTACATATATGTACTTTCAAATGCAGCAAGCAGACAAGCACGTCTACCCACCCAATATCCTCCACCACAAACAAACCGCAAGCCCAGCGAACATCAACTCGTTCGATGCGTCCCTACAAAAGTAAACATTGCCGCCCCAAGCGTCTCACCCACGCTCATCCCAACGCGCCACTCCGCGCCCGACAAGAACGAGACGTTTCGGAGCGTCCGACACTGCTTGCTCCACGCTGCGAGGTGCGTGCGTTCGTGTGCACGCGGGAGGGGCACGTCCAGCGATATTCGCTTCGACGAGAAGCTGTTGATCCTGGTTCGGCCGGACACGTTGGGTGACTCTGGTGGGGTCCATGCGAACACTTTATTCGCGAAGAAGGCGGAGGGAGACGGAGGGGGCGTGCTGAGAGGTGTTGTAGGTGGTAATGGGAGAGACGGAGGTGGGGAGCGAGGAGGAGGTGGTGGGAGGCGGCGATGGAGGCGGAGGGTGTGAAGAGCTTTGAAACGGGGCAGGACGGCAAGGACTTGCTTATAGAGCAGCTGAAAAAGCAAGATAATCAGTCCAGGTACCATATGCTAGCGGATTTACGAGCGCGTACTTCGTCTTCCAATATCCACTCTATTTCCAAAGTCTGCAGGAACTCGCCAAGTTCCGCGCCGACGGACATGAGGACCCGCTCAAGAGTCCTAGCGTCCACCTTCTTTTGGCCCGAAGCGATAATTGACAGAGAAGTAACAGGAGTTTTGGAACGAGTGACGAAAGACATGAGAGCAGACGGACGCAGACCGTCGTATAACGTAGTATGGATAGTGATAGAGAGTGACTGGATAGCGCGATCGGGAACAATAACAGAAACAAGAGGGGCGGGTCCATGAAAATGCGAGAGCTGAGGGACGACGTTTGAAGGTATGCCGAGTTCCGAGGTTTGTCGGGGACAGGTGTCGGGAGCCGTCGACTTTCGGCGAGGTGAATCAGGTAAGGCACTCCCGCTGGGGTCCATTACTAACTTGGGCAAAGCGAGAGAAACAAGGGTGGGCTGTGCGACCAACCATGAGAACATGTCACGACATTCGTCCGTGGACATGTGTTCGCACAGGAGGCTGAACTGTCTGAGCTGGAACGTCGTATGAAGAAGCAGGTGAGGAAGGAATGTGGGGAGAGTCAACGATTGTAGATGCACCATATTGGTGAGCGCAATGGCAAAAGTGACGGTGAATGCGGGGGTAAATGAATGCGTGGGTTCCAGCCCTGGGAGGACAGGGAACACGAAGCTGCGTACAATGGACGCAATCTCGCGTCTTGACGCGAGCCAAGCCACGCACTTCTCGACACGTTTCGGGTCCTTGACCTCCTGCAGGTTCAAATGCTCATACATTGCCAGACGTGCTGGCCATACGAATGCACGGCATACAAGCGAAACTGACGCGAGGTCTTGTTTGCTTGCGTCTGCAAACAACGCTTTGAGAAGTTCCGCAGGTATGCGCGCGAAGTCGAAGGGTTGTGGTTCCAGAATCCGCGGTTCCTGGCCGTGATGTCCAGAATCGGAACGAAGGTAACCTAATTCCGACGACGATCCTCTCTCCTCCACCAACGATCCCTCCTCCTCCCACTGGAACAGAGGCAGAGACAAGTCAGGCGCGCTGACGCTGAGCTGACGAGCCACGGCGCGCCGGTCGCGATAAGAGATGTCGAACACCTCCGTCTCTGGCATCATCACGCTCGCCCTCTTCCCCAACCCACTAGGACGTCGGATTTCCAGTGAAGGCTCCGGGGAAGGCGATCGAGACTCACTACGGTGTCGAGTATACGACATGGCCTTTGGCATGACATACCCCACGGCAGGTTTTGGATGGTAGTTCGGTGAAGGCGATGCATTATGCCGTTTTGACGTACCCAGGAGTGTGAAGCTGGATAGACGTTTCCGCAGACTGCCTCCGTGCGGGTTTGGTTTTTCCTCGTGATCGCGCGGTGGAGTGGTGAGACCTGAGTTTCCGTCGAGGAGACCAGTATCGTGAAGAGTACGCGACTTGTTGCGCGAAAGGACTCGGAAAGACATGTCGCGAAAGGGGAAAAAAGAAGCGGTAAAGTGGGAAATGAGTGTGTTGTGCAGGCCAAGACGAAGATGGTGCAGAGAATGGCGAAGGAGGTCGGGGACGTTCAGAACATGCAAGGAGGAAGAGAAACGATGTGTCAGAACTCAGGTAATGCCTGGGAGGAAAGAGGGCAAGTTGAATAACGCGCAGGTCTCTTGCAGCGGTTGCTCATATCGCTTAGACGAGACCTGTGGTCCTGTGAATCGCACAACGCGCTTACACTAGTCTCGGATTTGTCCCGGTCCGCAATATGGGTCCCCGAAAGACTACTTTTCTCCGCAACTATACTGGCAACGGTGATGGAAGGTGCGACCTGTTCATGGGTGTTGGCATTCAAGGAGAGGAATGGAACTTTATTGGCGCGTCAGTTGCTTTATACTGATTCCGAACAGGAACTGGCAGCAATTCTTGCTTCGATCATCCCATCGCTAACTGGGGATACGCACGGGGCGTCGTGGTGGCGTCGTGGTTGAAAGTTGAAACAGGGATAAAGGTATGATCAAGCATGCATGACAGGTACTCGAGACGAATATTGCGAATTCAAGTTGAGAAGTTCAGGAGGATCGTTTGCTCAAGCGGTGGACGGTAACATGAGAGAAGGCATTTCCAGGTGTACTTCTCGAAATACACACACCAGCGTCGCGGAATGATCCATATAGTACATCGACACTCACCTGTTCATCTTACATGATTCAATTGCGGCACGGAGATGCGTATCATCGTCATGGGGAGCCCACGACAGAAATATTCACATCTGCTGTAAATCGACTTGTAACCGACCTCCTCCAGGCCAGGGTCGAAAGAAACTGGTAGATCCATTCATCCGAGCATCAGTTCACAAGTCAATTTACAGTTCACTCGTTGGACTGCTTACCTGCGGAGGCCCCTGCTCTCTTCTGACCTTGACCGCACTCCTGCGATTCCGATTTGGCACGGTACACTGAATGATTCTGAGAAAGCTCGGCCAACACTTCTCATGCGCGAACTGCAGGGCGGGTGAGTGATAACACCATTGGACAATCACTGATGATGTAACGTGCCTCCGTGAAGCGCTACACACTGAGGACGTCCGTCAACTCATGATGATAGATTCTGTCAATGTGCTCCGAGTCCGCCTCGAGGTGGATAAGAATGGAGGAAAAGGGCCTAGCTGTGGCGGGTTCTAGCACATTCAGGTCAGTAGCAGGTCAGTAAGGTCATAGTCAGACGTTGTTAACGCACAGCATCCTGTACGATTCTTGACGGTATCACCAAATTGTACTCGGCCGGACAGAATATCGAGAGCGTTCACTCCGCGAATATGAAGGTCCGAGTCCTTCTCCAAGGCGTCCGTCACGTGAGATATCAGAGATGTTGGTAAGCCCGTATCATTTTCGCTGACAATGACATCTTGAATAGTCGAACCATGTTCTGACAAGAGAAAGCGCGTTTCTGTGACCTCTTGAGGCCGTTTCTGCGTCAGAATAGGTCAGAGTAGTATACATCCAAGGAGTCATTCATGGATAAACATACTTCAGGACCACGAACGCCAGTTCACGAGGTGTAAGCACTGGTACACCCTACAGTCGGCGTGCAAACGTTTGTATCCAGAACCGGAGGCCAAACAAAGCCAAAGAACGCGCGAAATTCGAATAAATGAGGCATCCGGCCTCCTTCCAGTACTCTCGTCTGCCTCTTTTCGAATCATCTAGCTTTTTACTGGTCTCATTCCACTATACCACTCCTCACAAAAATGGTTGCCCGCATCCAGAAACCTGCTCCTGCATTCACCGCTGAGGCGGTCGTTGATGGCCTCTTCCAGGAGATCTCGTTGTCCCAGTACCTTGGCAAATGGTGAGTAGCAAAACGCGTTGTCATCTTGTCAGCTAATTCATTTTGTTTTATGAAGGGTGGTACTATTTTTCTACCCCATGTGCGTTTTCTTTTTCAGTGTAGACCACAGATCGTTGAATGCTGAGCCACGTCGCAGGGACTTCACCTTTGTCTGCCCCACTGAGATCCTAGCCTTCAACGATGCCCTCGTACAGTTCCAGGAGATTGAGACTGTTGTCCTTGGTACGTTCTCTCACACATCGATCACGTCTCTCATGAAGGTCTGATTATCAGTCGGGTGGCGTAGGTGCTTCGACTGATTCCAAGTACGCACACTTCGCCTGGGCTACACAGGCGCGGAACCAGGGTGGCCTAGGACCTGACCTCAAGCTGCCGTTACTTGCGGATCCCAGCCACAAGATTGCTCAGGATTACGACGTTCTGATTGAGGGCGAAGGCATCGCTCTCCGTGGTCTCTTTATCATCGATCCCAAGGGTATCCTCCGTCAGATCACCGTCAACGATCTCTCCGTTGGCCGTTCGGTAGATGAGACCATCCGTCTGATCAAAGCCTTCCAGTTCACTGTATGTCCGCCTTTCACTTTTTCCGAGCCACTAGAGACCTCGTGTTGATGTCCATTTTGCAGGAGAAGCACGGTGAAGTTTGCCCCGCTAACTGGACTGAGGGCAGCAAGTCTATGAAGGCGGACCCCAAGGGCTCCCTTGACTACTTCACCACTGTCAACGTCCCCAACGGCAACGGCATGGACGGTGCGAGGAAGCGCGCTCGCGTCGACTGATCCATCGAGCTAATGATCTCATTTCCCCTTCCCATTGGTGTTTTGCCACTCCATCTCGCCTTCTTGTCTCTAGTTCAACAGTGATCGTCCTTTCCCGTGAATCCTCCCGCACATCCTTCCCTTGACCATGCACGACGAAACGGAATGAAGAACTAGATGAAGTAGACGTGTCCATTTGTTACCTGATAGATCACCACTCACGAGATAGAAGCACATAGAGATTTAGAGACAATTTTCACCGGCATTTGGCAGAAGGGGCTTTGATTATCTTTTGCTTGATGTATCCTTTCCTGCACCTTCGCTTTTTATGGAGGGTTACATATTGCAATTCATGCTGTATAGATACATCTTGCTCGTTACTTATACCTTCATCATCAATAGAATCCTCTGTCTTGGATTTCACCTGTTCGTAATCGTTTGCTCTAAGCAATCTCGTGTTCTGCCAAAAGCTGCACGGAATAGTCAGATGCATGGAAATGGGAGTGGAGAGATGGGTTTGCGTACCATGTTGGGGATACCATTCGAGATGGCATATACATGACTGCAATTGGGACATATCATAGCTCCCTCCTCGACGTGCATCTGACACAGGAGTGCATAAGAGCGAGGACATATATGAGAAAGACTATCAAACATACCTCTAGCAGTACATGATGCAAGTTCTTCAAAAACTCATCGTCCACCATCTCAGGCATCTCCGACGGTAGAGTTGTGTCTCCAAGCTATTCTCATCCATGAGCCCAATCTCTCGCTACATAAACTGCATACCGACTCACCTGTCGCGCAGCATCGACCAAAGCCTTCCACTCTATCCGCGGCAAGAAACCCTTTATGAAATCCGGGTTGAGCTCGGCTTCGCGGAGCTCGATGGAGACGTCTTTGAATTGCAGCGGGAAATTGTTCGTGGTGCAGCCTTTGGCGTGGCATGCGAGCAGGTTGTGTGTTATAAGACGGACCATCGTGTGCTATGCATGCATTCGTAAGGAAGGGTAAATGTGGACGTGAAGTCGGACCCGGGAATGTATGAAAATCTTGATCGAGAACTTACCGATCCGTTGTCCGGGATAGGTAAACGTCGGGAACAAATAGGTGTACATAACGTCGGGATACCGACGCGGCTTGGTTTCTTCAAATTGCTTCATTCAATCTACTTCGAGTTCACCTGAAGCAAGATGCCTCGTCCCCCTTCACCATCAATACCGGAGAAGGAGTTCCTGTTTACGTCGCTGAAGGAATCCCTCCGACTCGATGGACGACAACCTCTGGAGATGCGTGCACCCATCTTGACCTTCGGGCCAGATTTAGGCTGGGTAGAATGTGCGTTCGGAAAAACAAGGTTCGTATCCTCATTGTATACGCCTAGACAGCTTGATTTATGCGTGTTGTGTGATGTAGAGTACTCGCCCAGCTCGACGCGAAGATGGTGAAGCCGACACCAGAACGCCCTCTAGAAGGCTTGATCACTATACATTCTGAAATTTCACCTATGGCTTCCAGTGAATACGAGCCAGGTAGGTAGGTTGGTATGACCTCCCTTATACAAGCATGGACTGAGCTCGTATACTTAGGCCGTCGGACGAAGAAGTGAACATGACTCGTATGTTAGACAAGATTTTGCGACGAAGCGACGCGATCGACAAGGAATCTCTGTGCGTCCTTGCCGGACAGAGGGTCGGTGCACACGTCTTCAGCCTTCCTCATTTATGCTCACGCGGTACCTGTAGGTGTGGCATCTACGTCTGACAATCCACTGTCTCGCAGACGCAGGAAATCTCCTGGATTGCGCGTGTTTAGCAGGTATCGTCGCGTTCAAGCATTTCCGGAGACCAGAAGTAGAAGTGGTCGGAGAAGAAGTCATCGTTGTACGCACTGCATCCCACTTCCCTTCTCAACGTATCTAAAGTTTCCTTGTCGTGTAAACAGCACCACCCATCTGAACGCGCCCCCGTCCCACTATCCATGCACCACACCCCCTTCTGCTTCACCTTCGCCTACTTCCCGGACCAAGACACCCCTCCCGTCCTCGATCCGTCGTATCTCGAGCAGCGGATATCCGCGGGTCTCATTTCAGTGGCTCTGAACGCGCAGAAAGAATTATGCGTGCTACAAAAAGCTGGAGGCGTGCCGCTGACACAGGAGCAGGTGTTGGCGGTGATCGATATCGCAGTGAACGAGGCGGTGAAACTGGATTGGCTCGTGACTCAGAGACTAGCGGAAGATTGGAAAGGTCGGAAGGTGGAGGTCAGATAGCGAAAAGGTGACCGGTAAGATCTCGCGCTACAGACTCTGAGGGTACATCTCCTGACAACCAGAACGCAGATTACGTCAAAAATCGGTTATGTATGTTGGCTTGGTGTTTTAAGGAGTCATTTCGAGCGGAAGAGCGGAAGTGACGCAGGGCTGAAGCTGCATCGTTCAAAAGTTGGCACTATTGTATTTCCTTCTACTGATACACTATTTCTTGTACAAAAACATTGTAAAATTTGATTCACCCAACCATGCTACGCTTGCGACCTCGGAGACGTACTGTAAAGTACACTCGTAAGAATGGACATGTGCACGATCAGGGCTAAAGACTCACCATCATCTAATCGTCTACCTATTGACTGCCACTCCTTTCCCATTGTCCGTTCGTATGCTTGTAGTACTGAGGCAAAAAGATTTTCGGATGCTGGGTGAGTTGATGAGAATGCTCGCTCAAGAACGTAGAGATCGACGGCTTTGTCCTCGACCAACGAGGAGATGTATGATAGCCCAAAGTCAATCAATACCTAGTATTCGTCGTCAGCCGGAGAAATATAGTCTTAGGAGAAAAACACTGACCAGGTCCGACAAGCCGCTTCGAGGGTGATAGAGCATCATGTTGGAGGTCGTCAGATCTCCGTGGATGACGTCCGCCTTGTGCATCTTCGCAATTTCTACGCCGATCTTTTGCATTACTTCGTCTGCCTCAGGGTTAGCCAGACATCCAACATGGATTCAGTGAACGAAGCCACACCTTTGGAAATGTTGAACTCTACCAAGGCATCCTCCTCTTCACTTTGGTCCTCCAGGATGTCGTCTTCTTCGTACGCTGACTCCTCGATCTCCTCTTCACCCTCTGCACCACCACCGAGAAGGAACCTCACACTCTTGCCGTCGATCCACTGCAGGCCGAGCACTCCTTCTAAGGCATCGACCATCCGGACGGAGGGTACATTGACACCCGCTCTGCGAGACATCAAATAAGTCATCTGGCTGTCTGGTAAAATAAGCGAGTAACGCACCGTTGACATTTGACTATGGCACGAGCCTCTCCTGCGACTCTTGCTTTCGTGAGAGACGTATCCAGTGTCGGATGCCGGTATTGCTTATTGAAGCGATACTTCAGCAGAACAAAATCATCGGGTGATTCTCCTCTGCTCGTCGAGGCAGGGTACAATCGACTCTTGTACACTTTCTGTCGGCAGAGACGGATACACCGAGAGACTTAGTGCTGGGGATGCCAAGACATAGATGCGATGAGACTTGCAGCTTCGGCCCCTTGGGATATTAGAGTAGATGAGTTCAGAAGGAGCTGAGTCGAGCTCGACGATGCCTGCATTCTGGGTAGAGGCTTCAATAGAGGCTGCAAGCTGAGTGCAATATGAAAGATTTATTGTTAAGATGCGATTCCGATCAGACAGCCGGAGAGTAGCCGATTATCTTAGCGGAGATAAGAAAACATCTGCACAGTTCCAGATTGTGTAGGAGTCTGGCAAGGCAGCGAAGGGATTGCCGACATAGACGGCATCTGCGGAGATTGAGCGGGATCCCAACATGTTGATTGTTTCTTACCGCGTTTGGCACTGGATGCGTCACTTCCGAGTCTAAAGTTTTTTGGCATCGTCCTCATCATTGAGCTCATCACCACCCCGAGCCTCCTTGTCATCCCTTCCCGACGTTTTATGCTCATTCCGCGAACGGAGGATCGTATAGTATAAGCGTATAACTCGTGCGTACGCTCCTTTTTGTCTTACATTGCATGGTACTAAGCCGTTGCACAGAGACAATCATGGCGCCGTTCTCAAAACCCGAGACCGTCCTCAAGCAGGCAGAAGGTCTCGTTTCCGTCGGTCAAACCCATGCCGCCCTACAGTCCTTGACCGAGATGTTCTCATCGAAGCGATTTCGCTCGACTCCCCTCACATCGCTCGAGCCCATCATGCTTCGCTTCATAGAACTCTGCGTAGACATGCGCAAAGGACGGACCGCGAAAGAGGGTCTTATGCAATATAAGAACCTCGCTCAAAACTCAAATGTTGGATCTATAGAGGTCGTCATCAACCGATTCATTCAGCTCGCCGATGCGAAGGTCCAGGAGGCACAAGAAACGGCTGATAAAGCAGTCGCCTTGACGGATGTAGATGACCTCGAGGCCAGCGAGACTCCGGAGAGCATTCTATTGGGAGCAGTCAGTGGAGATCAGAACAAGGACAGGACCGACAGAGCTCTGGTTACCCCATGGCTGAAGTTCCTTTGGGAAAGTTATCGGACTGCGTTAGAAACATTAAAGAATAACGCGCGATTGGAGATCATTTATCAGGTGTGTTCTGTGTCCTCGCTGCTCTGGTATCTTACTAAACATCGTTGTCGTGCAGCACACCGCCCAACAAGCATTCAAGTTCTGTCTTAAGCACCAACGGAAGGTCGAGTTCCGTCGTTTGTGCGAAACTCTCCGTCTTCATCTTGCCAACGTCGCAAAATACGCTCATCAGCAGCACGCTATTAACCTCGCCGACCCGGAGACTCTGCAGCACCATCTTGACACGAGATTCGCTCAGCTGAACACCTCCGTAGAACTTGAACTGTGGCAAGAGGCGTTCCGTTCCGTCGAGGATGTCCACAATCTCTTGACGATGGCCAAGAAGGCACCTCGGCCGGCCATGATGGCTAACTACTACGAAAAGCTCACTCGGATATTCCTTATGAGCGGTAACGCGCTGTATCATGCTGCAGCTTGGGGGCGGTACTACGCCATCGTTACCACTGCGGGCGGCAAGAACCCCGAAGAGATGCGTCGGCTGGCCGAACAAGTCCTCGTTAGCGCTCTTGCTGTCCCCGTCGGCACCCAAGGAGCCGAATTCGCTGAAGAGGTCAAGGGTCGGGCTTCCCGGCTTACTGCTCTCCTAGGTCTACACAAGGCTCCGACGCGTAGAGCGCTACTCCAGGATGCTGTAAGTGAAGATCGGCGCTGTGGCTGTATCAACCTTGCTAATTCCTTTCGTTTTGTAGCTCTCCAGAGGCGTCTTGAGAATATGCTCAGAACCGATCAAGTCGCTATACAACTTGCTCGAAGTCACTTTCGATCCTCTTACCCTCAGTGCAAGCATTGCACCCCTTTTTGCCACGTTGTCTGCCGACTCGAACTATTCTAGCTATCTCCCTCTGTTGCAGAAAGCTTTGCTCTCGCGTCTCCTCTCTCAACTCTCCCAAGTTTACTCTTCTATCGCGGTACCCAAACTCCTCGAGTTTGTTGCGCCGTTGAAGAACTCTGGACTCGATGGCTCCGATACCTTCGATGACGAGCAAGTAGAGGCATATATCATGCGATGCGCTCGTCGTGGCGAGCTCAACATCCGTGTCGATCACACCGTCGGCAGCATCACATTTATTGACAGCGCGTTCGCTGCTGTCGAGGACCCCAGCTCATCCTCCCAGGTTGCTGTCGGTGCAATCCAGCCCTCCACATCTGAGCTCGTCCGCACCAGCCTCGGCAACTTGGCTACATGCCTGCACAATTCTCTCCTCACCTTGTCGCCTCCCGATCAACCGTCACAAGAAGAGCAGCAACTCAAGTTCCAATCCCTTGTGGCAGCTGCAGCAGCAGAGCGTAAGGCTTTGCAATTGCGTAAAGCCATCGTTGCGCGTCGCCGTGAGCTTCTCTCAGAGCTTAGCGTGCGTAAGGAGAAGGAGGCTGCCAGTCGTCGTGCAGAGATCAGCCGTCGCGAGAAGGACGAAGAGCAGAAGAAGGCCGTAGAGGATGCCAAGAGACGTGAGCTCGAGCGGGCCAAGAAAGAGATCGAGGCCATCCGTACAGAGGAGGCCAAGAAGCTTGCCCAGAGCTTGAAGGCGAAGGGTAGTCTCAAGGTTGATATTGAGGTATGTTCTTACAAGATATCTTCGTCGCCTTGTATTGATCAAGTTGTTACAGGATATGGAGAACTTGACCTCAGACAGCATTATGCGACTCCAAGTCGAGCAGCTGGAGAAGGAGAAGAAGGATCTCGCCGAAGCCATGCGTGTGGCTTCCAAGCGTTTGGATCATACCGAGCGAGCTTATCGTAAGGAGGAACGTCCCCTCCTGTCTGAAGATTACGAGGTGCAACAAGCGACCGACAAGGCCGCTCACGAGGCCGCCCAGAAGGCTCGCATTGAAAACTACCGGTTGACTCACGAGCAGGACATTGAGACCAAGAAACGGTTGTTGCGCATGCTCGACGACTACAACGTTCGTAAGGATACTATCGTTGGGAAGCGCGGAGAGGAATATGCGAGGAGGAAAGCTGCTGCGGAGAAGAAGGTCTTCGACGAGAAGACCAAGAGGAGGGAGGCGATTCTCAAGCAGCGCGAGGAGGAGCGTTTGCGAGAAGAAGAAGAGGAGAGGTTCAGGAGAGAGCAAGAGGAGGAGGAGAGGCGTTTGGAAGAAGGTATGTATCGTCGGTTTCTGCGGTCAAGTCATAAGTGTACTCATCTTGGTTTTCAGAACGCATCGCAGAAGAGGAACGCAAAGCCGCAGAAGAGGCTGCTGCTGCCGCCGAGGTCGAACGCACAAAGGCGGAGGCAGAGGCCAAAGCCGCCGAGGCTCGCAAGCAGCGTGAGGCAGAGCGACAAGCAGACCTAGAGAAAGTTCGCCTGCAGTCACAGCGTGAAGAGGAGGCTATCGCTCGCGCAGAACGTCGTCGCGCAGAGCAGGCGCAACAGACCCGTGCTCCTGCTCCGGCAGCCGATGCTTGGAGACGTCGTGAGGCTCCTGCTACTCCCACTCGTGCGTCTGCCACGCTACCTCCCGCCAGGTCAGAGAGCCCTGCTCCTGCTCCCAAGTACCGCCCAGGCGCTGGACTGCCTCCACCGAGGTCTGAAAGCCCTGCTCCCGCAGCTGCTCCTGTACCCAAGTTCCGTCCTGCAGGTGCCAACGGTGCTGCAGCGGCTGGTGGTGGATGGCGAGCCAGGCAGGCAGCAGGTGCCAATGCAGCTCCCGCCGCAGCTACTCCAGATGTTCCTTCTCGCACAGCATCACCTGCACCTAGAGCTCCGGCTGAAGCACCCGCTGCACCCGCTGCTGCGGAAGACGATGGCTTCCAGCAGGTCCCTGCCCGTGGAAGTGTCTGGCGCAGAGGCCGAGGCAGAGGATTGTAGTTTTCATGTCATATATTTCACCATGCCATATGCCCACTTTGTTTTGATGTCATCCTGTATCAGAATGCTATCCATGTTTTTCTTCAAGGCAGCTTCTGATGTTAAGAATAAGTTATTATGTTGACAAGATCTACAATACTAATGCGATGAGGGTCTAATGATGCCATGGGGGTCGGTCTACTCTACTATTTGCCAATGAGTGTGAAATCCTTATAACGATAATCCGAGTCTTGGAGGTTCCATAGCGGTCGTGATGTCCGTGGGGCGAATAACTTACGCAGTAACTACTCTTCCTCCTCCTCTGCCTCCTGCATCATGTCTGGAAGCCGCAGTCAGTACGGAAATTTGGGAGTTGAAAATTTTGAGTACGCACCTCTCCACAGCGAGTTGTGTATGGAAGGTGTAGGCTCGTCGTCGCCGTACCGAGAATCTCTCGAACTCTCGAATCTAAAGAGAAAGGGATCAGATATGCCGCAGATGTATGCAGAAGCGGGAACACGTACGACGCCTTCACCGCAATATCAGTCGATAGCATGCTCGCGTCACTTATTCTCCGACTCCTGTGAAGATTTGTACCAGACGGAGAATCGAGCGAGAAGTTCATCTCCGGCGAGTGCAGGGTAGCCGGGCGAGGCGAAGGCGAGTCTTCTATGTTACGATACATAGCTGTACCGGGTGAGGTGATGTCTCGCGTAGAGGGGGGCGGAGGTGTGACAGGCGAACTCTGCACAACGATTGCAGGTACGCCTGGAACAGAGCATAAATGAGCGATATGAATTGACGAGGATGACGAAAGCCACGTACCTTGCAGCTGCATTTTCTGAACTCGCATTTGCTCCCTCCGCGCCACATACCGCCTGCGATGCGAAATCATCAATAGCAGGGATTGAACTCGATCAAAATCTACGAGGTCTTTGACAAGCTTGGTCGTTTCGTTCCTCACAACGAGGTCCTTCAAACTGGAAGAAAGCTTTAGTAAAATGGAAGGATGCAAACAAGATCAGACTTACACTAAAGCTTCCGTGTCGACGATGAGCTTGTGATGCGCAAGCAGGAGGAGCATGTTTGTGAAAGAGATGCCTTTGCCTGGTTCATACGAAATGCGAGCTTCGTGGAACAATCTGTTGTATAGTTCTTTCCGTTGCTTAATCTTGACGTGGTCGACGTTGGCAAGGTTCGCGTTGAGGACGTCCAAGTTAATGCCATAAAATATACGGCCCGGCCATAGCTGTCGGTCCTCCGCGGTCGCCGTTGAACGTGCAACTACTCTTGGAATGCTGTATTCCACAGGGTATATGCGGACTTCGAAAATTCCGGGTAATCGCTGCAAAAGAGTTCAGAGAAGTTGGTTTGATAAGACATTATGCACGTACGCTGAAGAACTTGACGAAGTTATCTCGCTCCAAGTACCCAGTTCTAGGGTTGGCAAGCTCAGCCCACACTTTCTTGAAACCGCGAATTTCCTCTCGAGTAATCGACTTCGCACCACCCGTCATTTGGAAGACATAGTAGAAACTCTCGACAACCACACCTGTCACATATTATCAGCATACAAAATCACTGACTGAAAATAGTGACTTACCAGTGAACAGATTGGTAAAAATGTACTGTATAAGCGTCAGTACGACGCGTGCAACGAACGACTGGACGCTTACCATGCTAAGCAAGTTCCACGCAATGAACAAGGTAAATGACCAGCCAACACTTCCGCAATCTGAGTCGGGACTTTCGGGGGATGAATTGGTGCAGCGAGGGTATACAATGGCACTTACGAAGCACAGCATCAATGTCGGATCCATGGGAAAAAACGATAAAAAACTTACAAGTCGTGCATGTACTGATTCCATCCCTCGCTGTGGATGAACGTGAGACAATGACTGTAATATGAGCGTAAGAAGCGTACCCTGTTGTCATGAACGCTAGCATGACTAGCGCGTTTGCCGTCGTGGAATAGTTCTGATTCCGGGTTTCTGCCGTATTCCACTTGGTCATGCTGAATACCTCGACGAACAGGATAGCGAAGAACATAAACAAAATCAACCATAGACCCAACAAACTGAAGATGACCGGCAAACTCGCGCTATGAAAGTATTAGCCGAGGATCATGATACATAAAGGAAAGACATACACTGCTGTCTTGAATAGCTTGTTCAAGCTGTTCGTACGTTGCACAAGCTTGAAAGCCATTGTCGTCAGGAACAGCTTCTGAAGTTGCTGTATAGCGAAACCTCCGGCATGGACTCTGACCACAACTGTGGTCAGCAGGCTTCCACCAGCGACGAAAATGTCGAACGAGTTCCAGCCGTTCGCGCTATAGCTGTGCCATCCCAAGCCATATAGTCGCACAAGGATGTCAACCATATAGACGGCTGTCACGAAGATGAAGAAATCATCTGCAAAAGAACATCAGCTGTGTCGCCATTGTATTCAATGTAAGCCGCTTACTTCGGAGCTCATCAAAGATGACCTCAGTGGTGAACGTTTGGGTCCTAAACATGGGAGTTTAGCGTGCAACCTGGAATACGCAGAATGTCCACTAACATCAGGGCCACCACATGGATAACAAACAGCCACGTCATCATTCTATACCACCATCCGTGTTTGTGCATCGCTCGGTCGTAGCACCACGCACGTACAGGCCAAGTTGGTCTTTGCATGGGACGTTTGGACGGCCTTTGTCGCTTGATCAGCTTTTGCAAGTCAATCCACTCTCGTTGAGGCTGCGTTAACAATGCGGTCCCGGTCTTAGCCGTGAAGTTGCCAATGATGATACTACAGATTTGTTAGAATGACTTGTCGTAGTACTTCCGAAACAGCGAGACTCACCTGACAAATAGCGTGAGGATGACCACACCGCCCAAAAGGTTGTAGATCAAGAAGAAAATGGCGTTGACCTGCGACACATTTGTTTGTGGCTGATCTCCTGCCCCAACGATACTGACGGCTACGCTCATAACATCTACCCATCCCTCGAGCGATACAATCTCGAATAAGATGAGCAACGACGACCGGAAGGAGTCGAAGGAGAACGTTGTCGACGGTGCCGGATTGGCCCATACCCTTGGAATCAGGTAGCCAAACTCATCGGAATTCGGGCCAAGGATTGCACTCGGGTACTCGTTTATGCACGTCGTAATGTTGCTGATGGAGTCGCTTGAATCGTTACACTCATTCATGAGCCCCGCGAAGATGTTCAGACCCCACACCGCGTACGGAATCATGTAGAGGATAGCGAGCAAGGCGGCATCCAAGATACGACTGGCACCGGAGATAATGAGCGATTCGAAGGTGGACCTCATCTTCTCAATGAGGGTGATTAAGCGTAGTACCCTTAACGCCTTGAGTGACCTCGTAACTCGGCTCAGTCCACCCACGAAGAGGAGGCCAGTCGAGACATTGATCAGAATGCCGATAAGAATGAGGAAGTCCAGGATGTTCCAGATACTTCGGACGTAGGCATTGGGAGTGAATACGAAACCGTCCGCCACGACCTTGATGAGAAACTCGAGAAGTAGGCATAGACCGAAAGACATCTCAGCGTGATCGAACCAAGAGCTGCGAGTGAATCCATGTTGCTGATAGAAATTTCGTCGGTATATCGGGGTGGCGATTATTTCCACGACGATCCCTCCAATGACCGTGAGCAACAAGAGCAGTTGCACAATTAGGTGTGCAATGGGGTGCGGAGGAGTACCGTAAATGCGGTCGTTATTGGCAGGGGGAACGAGCTTCTGACATAGATGCCGGATAGGATTCTTCTGCGAAAACAGCCAGAAGGTCTTGTCGTAGGTGGGATGCTCCCGGATGAAATCGGCCTTTTGAGCACGTCGTTCGTACATCACGTCATCTATTTCCTCGGTAGTCGACGCTTCCGTATTCAACGCAGCCAGCACATCCCTATGCGTGTGACATCTCAATATCGAACAGGCGCAGGACTTTCACAAAAGAGACTTACAAGTGCCGTTCAGTTTCCTCGTCAATATGGTCCGCAGGATTCAGAGATTCCCTCTTGTTGTTGTTCCTGATGGTGGTCAGCGGTACGTCCTTGCTGCGGGCCGTCTCCCCAGAGAAAAGGGTTTGCAGAATCTGCAACGACTTCGTCGAATAGTGACCCGCACCCGACTTCTTGTTCTCCTTCGCTGGCTTGCCCTCTTTCTGCGGCATGTCGTAGTCTTGAATCAGCGTTTTCTGCATAGGAAGTACCAAGTTGGACGGCAGTTGCTCGACTGCAACAGCTTTGGGTTTCGCGGGGAACCATCGGTACGGATTGAGGCGTTGTATCCACGGCGCGCGAGCTTGCTCCGGACGATGAGAGGCCCAGTAATGTTTTGCCTGCCTGCTCCTCTTCGACTCCTCAGCGACATCGAAGTTCTCGTTGATGACAGCAATGAACATCTGCAGAACGATGACTACGCATAATCGCGGTCAGGATCGAGGTTTCAGTCATCTCAACATTGGACCGAAATCACTCACAGTTGGCGAAGAACATCCATCCTGAGATAAATAGAATAACGATGGCAGACTGCCGCAGTGGAACTTCGGGTTGAGCGGCACCGTAAAGAACGTCAGTCCAGTTCTCAGATGAGAAGACCTGGTAGATGGCAAGGAAGGAGTTGAAGACCTCTCCAAAGTCGATAAAATTGCCCTTGTCCACGTCGCCCCGGAGCAGTTGGACAGCGACCAACGCGGTGAGAAAGTTGATCAAGATGAGGAAGAGGGACATGTTGGCCAAACCATACATGTTACCGAAGACCGCCATCTGAACGCGTAAAGTATCAGCGTCACGTCAGAAACAAAGTATCCTGTACTCACAAGCAAGGGTTTCATTCTGGGGATCTCCAATATGACACGGTAAAAGCGAGCAAGCTGGAGGATAGTCAACCACGGGTACACACTCGAGTTGTGAATAGCTGGAATTTGGATTACGGTGGAACCAATGGCGAGTGTAAGGTCCAACCAATTCTGTCCTCGATAGAAGAAGCTTCTCCAATCCGGGAGATGCGCTATGATCCGAATGAAGATCTCGACGTCGAATACGATCGTTAGAACGAGTTCGCCTTTGTCCAGGACGTCTTCGTGCATGGGTGATATGTCGACGTCACGAGTCGCTTGCAGGACCAGCGAAGCGAGAGCGAGGGCTACCCAGCACCAGCGAATGTTCTCGTACACTTCCTTGACGCGGTTGTTGCGTTGAATGCGCTTTCCGTCTACTACGGCCCACCCGTCTTCGTTGTCCAGCTGTGGATCCAGTCTGGGATGCAGATTCAGCATGATGATGCCGTGCATGAATACTGAACTCACGGTGCAGCTCCGAAAGCACTCCTCGACGTATCTTTTCGTATCGCGGAGAAGGTATTGGTGATGACCGCAACGAACAGGTTGATGAGCCAAAAGTTGAGAACGACGATACACACAATGAAGAAGAAACAAGAAACGTAGTACTCCGCGTCCATCATTTGGTACATTAGAGGAGACCACTAAGCTAGTTGTCAGCCGTTTTCACAAGGAACTTTTTGCGCTATCACTCACCCCATTCGCGGACGACACAATGAACACTTGTAAGGCCGCAAAATATATCGTGTCGAAACTTGCAATTCCCGCATTGGGATTCTGCTCGTCTTCCTCGCAAGTCTGACCCAGAGGACACACATACCCCTTGACAGGTCCATGGGAGCCGGCACGAGTCAGATATCCCTGAGCTTCGAGAGTGACCGGATCAATGTAAGCACCGCAGGCATTCCCAAGTACGACAACATCGCTTCCCAAGGTGGGACTCAAGCGACAACTTCGTCGGAATGAACCCTTGAACGATTGTATGCCAATGATTCTGTAAAGTGCATCAGTGAGAATCATGAGAATGCATCACCTGACTCACGAGAACAAGATCATCGCAAACAAGACAAAATATGCCACACTCGCCAGCAACGGTCGAGCTGTCTTCAATGATCGCATGATAGTCTGATGTGAAGCCGTCAGCTGTAGTTCACGTCAACTGCTCCACTGGCTGCACTTACAGTGGTACCGGAAGTGATCGCGAGGAGTCGAGCCGTCCTCAAGACACTGAGCGCACGAAAAATGCCGATATGATATGTACCTCTCTCAGCGCCGGTCATGGCCAACGCGAAACATATCCAGAAGCTGACTACTGCAACAAAATCGACTCGAAGCCAACTTTGCCGTAGAAAAGGGAGATTACGCCGAGTCACTTCGTGCGAACGTTGTACACTGAGACGAAACGGGAGGGACAGGATGTCATCGTTGTCGGACTTGAACGCTGTGCTGAAAACAGTAGGTTGCACGGGATGCCGGATACGCGAATGTACATTTGCAATCTTCTCCATCATGGGGGTCTGCGACTGGGCTGTGTCGGATCGTCTGCGAGTAGTCTTGGATGTTGTGGCATTGGGAGGAGGTAACTGATGCGAAAGGGCAAAAGGGCGTAGAAGGTTGGCCCGTAGCTGTCGGAATCGATCTGCAACGGTGAGACCATCTTCACCCCTTCGGTGAGATGAATGGCCCACGGAAGGATGTCGAGCAAGTGAGACGTGCGGATCTATAGACGAAGAATGAGGTATGGGGACTTCAGGAGGAGACGTCGAGATAGCAGAAAGCAAAGAGGAGACAGGAATTTCAGGGTCAAGTATGAACCCGGAAACCGCGATACGAGCAAAACATTCGAGTCTGTAGTCGAGTGAGGACAAATATCACGAGGCAGAGATGAAAGACATACGTGAAGAGAACAAATAGTACAAACAGGGTATAGTCTTCCCATGTGTGGAAATAGCCTCGTATGCTTGGCGGATTTTCAGAGCCATCCGCAGGAAGTGCTTGTGAATGTGCAGCCTGGATAGTGAGCACCACGGCATTAAGAATAATGAGCAGTAAAATAGTAGGTTCAGTCCACCTGGACATCTGGTTAAAAATCGAGCATTATATACGAGCGTTTCGTGCGAGGACTCACGGAAAGACTAAGAGACGGAACATGGCCAACCTGACTTTGTTAGTTGGGCCCATACATGACAGCGTACGTCCACGCAGTGTAGGTGCGTTGTCAAATCCATCATGGGCTCGTCGTTGTCCTCCTCTTCCATTTCCTCGTCAGCATTGTCAAGTCTATCGACCCCTTCGCCCAGTCGTACATGGTCATCCAATCCCATACCCGCTAGGTTGACCACTCGTAGAGATGCACGCCTGAGATTGCGAGACATAGTCATAATCCTCGTGCCTGTCTTCTTCAGCGAACGAGGTGATGTGCTGTATCTTACGTTCTTCCGCCGACTACGTGCTGTGGTTGCCGAACGCTCCGGGTCCTCATCATCTCCATACTGGCTCCACCCTCCATTGTTTCCTACACGCGACATGTTGCTGGTGAGATGCGCTTCATCGTCTTCTCTCTGACTTTCCGAAGTGAAAACATCATCCGACGGGATGAGAGATGCCGAGGAAGGACCTGGCTGGGAGGTCGTGTACGTCCCTGTGTGCATGGCTGCGGACCGAAATGGATACTCGATGGGCGAATCCTCGTCCAACGGTGAAGAAGAGAAGGGATCCTCGCTGGCGACCCAGCCACCGTGTCCCTGACGCGGTGTGCTAGTAAGAGGCTCGGCATCTGTCGGAGAAGACAGGTCGAAGCGCAGGGGGTCTTCAGATATTTCGACACGTCCCCAGCTCGTCCTTCGACGTGCAAAACTGCCTCTGCTCTCCGAAGGCGTGAGTGCGGGGGATGAGGGACCAGCGCTTCCGATGCGAACAGGTGTTCCCGGGATGTCAATGGCTGAGGATGCTGAGGATTCTCCGGACAACGAATGTTGATGACCATCCATGTACCCAGGACCTGGTACAATAACGAAAGTATCAATGAAGGGGAAATTGGTCGTAACCAACGAGTGAAAGATGAGAAAGAGCAGTCAGTGTCACGGCGAACTGTCGAGTTGTCGGCGACTATACTTCAAGCCCGAAAAGGTAATGGCGGTGTCGATCATTATGGGCGTTTATGCCTCGGTTCGATGGGATTTGAATTACATAACAGCTGTTTCGTAGGCGTGATAATGGTAAATTAGTGTCAAACGACCTGGCCGAGTGCTGGAACTTCGAGGTTGATGTCCTCAAACGTCGGTGTTGGAAGTATCATCGGGTGTTAATATTATACGCTGGAGGAAAACTTGAAGGACGTAGTAGCCCCTGAGTAAAGATCGACGATCGGATTATTACAGTAAGGTCAGCAACGCAGACAAATGGTGTTGCGGCAACTTGCACTCAAACTGTCACTGAGCACGATGATTCTGCCAAAGATAATCTACGACTACTCGAAACTATTACAAACATACTCAGAAGATATACGGAAACATCGCATAGGGCGTCTTCTGTGCCCACTGAACCCATTCCTGTCCAAAGGTCTTCTTCAAAACCTCATCCTCAGTCTTCGTTCTCTTCATGAGGGATGTGATCACGAGCAAATGCCACGCCACGAGTCCAAATCCCACAACCCCTCCCAATGCTGTTCTCGAAGCCCCGCACTCCACCCACCAGGACCCACCAGTGAAGTGACACAGACTAATCCCTATCGCGTACGGGATCGCGGCGGCATAGCTTGGGTGACGCACGATACTGTAGAGGCCATTGGTGCACAGTGCGTGATCTCTTCGTATGCTGAGTTGCAACGTGAAGTTTTTCCCGAGTTGACGAAGGCAGTTCACCCGAATGGCTGTTCCGGATACCGTCAGGACGAAGCCTACGATGAAGATCGGGTTCATGCGTATGCTTGTCGAGGTTGCACCGTTCGGCACCAGAAGACCAAGAATACGTCTCTGTGCCAGATCTGGATAGCGACCGCACACTATGATATACAACTCGCTGAAGGCCAAGGATTGTAGGAAAAGCTGCAGTTTCTTGAGCTGACCACACGTATACAACATTGGTCTCATGATCATGTGCTCACTGTGTACAAGTCGCGTCCTAAACCCGGGACGAAGCTTGGAAGGCTATCTCCAGCTTGCTTGTATCCTTCACGCTCGTCGTCGGAAGGAGGCGGTCCGTCAGGGCGACCAAACGCCAGATAATGGCATGCCCATAACGCAAGTAGGAATGGTACTTTCAAGAGTTGGTAAATCATCACTACGAGATGGAGTGATAGTGTGTGACGGTCAACCCATTGTCATTGTCATGTTTCTCATGTGTTATGGTTTCCCATAGCCGTGCTCGGACCTCCCACACCGTCCCGGTACTCGCTATCCGCGTATCGCGTAGACCGCTGCAGCAGGTGTACTCACAATCCTGCATAGGTTTCTGACCGAAGAGGTGACTGTTCCAGAAGCGCTTGTTTTATGTTCTGGTGCTGATCGGGACGTATAGTTACAGAGTTACACTGGCCCTTACAACCCACGACCAGATTCTCGAACACATACTTGCTTACAATGTTTAAAATACATAGGGGAACATAGCGTATGGGGTCTTCTGTGCCCATCGGATCCATTGCTCCCCGAAGGTCTTCTTCAACACTTCATCTTCCGTCCTACTCCTCTTCATAAGCATCGGTACCACGATGACATGCCACAGCAAGAACACCGAACCCACAACCTTTCCGACCGTCGTCCCCCACAACCCACACTCTACCCACCACGACCCCACGCCGAAATGGCACAAGCCATGGCCCACCACATACATGGCTGCAGCCGTATAGCTCGGGTGCCTGACGATGCCATACGGACCTTCGGTGTAGAGGGTGTGGTCTTTGCGAATAGCGAGCTCGAACGTGAAGTTGCTTCCGAGACAGCGATAGCATTCCCTTCGCAGCACGGTGCCGGCTGCTACGAAGGCGAGGCCCACGAAGAAGGCTGGTGTCGTGGTGACGCGGGCGATATCTCCGCCCGGTACGAGCATATCGAGAAGATATTTGTTGGACAACCTGGGATACAGGCGGACCAGCAAGACATATATCTCGCTGTATGTCATGAACTGCAGCATGGACTAAAGCATCATCAGTCTTCACTCTATAGACTTGCACGAAGAACAGTTCACTTACTGCGTACATGTCGCGACCCAGGCCAAGAATCCACCCGGGGACGGTGTCACCTGACTTCTTATATCCTTCACGCTCGCCTACAGAGAGGGGTGCACTATTGGGACGACTGATAGCGAGGTGGTGGCATACCAACAGCGCGACGAGATAGGGCAGCTTGTGCATGTGTTGCGTGGCAGTCATGTCGAAACGTAGTGAGTTGTGGCGAGCCCGGGGTGTCCCCGTTTTATATCGTTGCCACCTACAAGTTCGTTTCGTCATCCGTGTACGTCAATCTCCGGCATGAACCATTGACGACCACCGGTTTCGTAGTATCTGATATCCACGGCACGCACCGCTACATCTTCTTACTTATTGTCTAGTTATTCATCGCTAGTGGCCCGCTTAGTCTCCATCATCACACATACTACGTATCCATAGCGGTATGCTCAGGGTACAGTGCTAGTATAGCTCGCAATATCATAATTTTTAGTTCAAGAGCTCATATCGATTCCATCCGTATGTTCTCATTGGCACATTGCGACATAAAACCATGCGTCGAATGAGGCAGATCAGCACCATCTGTCCACATAACTTATATCGGGTCGAGCACGAGCAAAAATCGAAAATCAAAAGCAAGCACTTCCTATGCACGTGTGAAGATTAGTTACACTAAGTACTAAGTCAGTACCTAAACCCGGCCGTAATATACAAGAAGGAACGAAAGAATAGAAGTGTCGAGTAGTAAAAGAAACGTCCAGGATATGTCCAGCGACGCTCAAGCCCAAGGTTCAAGCTCACCCACATCAGACCGGAATATATTCATGCAGTGGCGTAAGGTCATGAGCTGTGTAAATATCGGATAGCGGAGTTGCGCAGAATGAGCGACAAAGATAAGCAGAAGACGTAGGCCGGAATTAGGAAGTCAAAAGGGCCATTCGTGAGAGTTCTTTGTGAGTGCATAACAGGAAGATGTAGGGATACAGTTTATGTGGCTTGTCCAAGCGCGCCGGGAGGGACTACTGAGTGTCGATTCCTATAAGGCGGAGGGAGTTCTTGGACGACACCACCGGCACCAGCATCCCGATGTTGTATGATGATGTCCGGGCCGACTTCGCGATCGAGTGTGTCTGCAGGCTGCATAATTCGTGGAGGTGAACGTTGTCCGCTCATCCCCGGCGGCAGCGCGCCTGGTGGGAGATGAGTGGAAGATGATGATGGCGTAAACCCTTGGGCTTCAAGGGCTTTACGTTGTCGAGCAGTCAGAGTAGAGGGACCAGTCGTTCTCGTCGCTTCTGGTTGTGACTGCGAAGCAGAACTACTGGACTGACCAGGTGACGCAGCCCCATCCCACCCCGGAGAATAATCAGCATACGCCGCGGTGGACAAAGCGCGCATCGGGATACTACCAGGTGTATCTGGTGCACTGGGATCTGGATTGCTTATGGATCGTTTGTGGTCTAGAAGGCCTTGGGAAACACCCGACCCTCCAATAACCTGTACCATCTCCCCTCCACTCGACGGGAGCTCCCAAACCCTCGCAGTAACATCCTGACCATCCCATACGCCTCTATCGTGGTCCGTGAGTCGTATCCGTCGACGGCGCCACCAGAACGCCAAGGCGAGCAAGATCAGAAGTATCGGAATGCACACGCCCAGTACGATGGCAACAATGCGCATGTTGCGCCGATGTCTTGCCGCAGCGGCAGCGGCAGCAGCCTGGTCGATCGCCTGTTGTTGAATTTGCTGCTGAGTCTTTGACGATGAGACCTCTCCGACGCATTCAACATTTGCAGATCCGGAGGTGGGAACCACGTTAGTGGAGACGCCCCATTGGCCGGTGCTGGAACAGATACCGGCGTTCAGCCATGCTGCTATGTCTCTTGGGTTTGGAAACACAACTCACGCGTCGACCACATTGGCTGTGGATTGATGATTAGTTGCCAGGTGCAATACAACGCATTGTATGGAATACTCACCCATCAGAAGATTGTTAGGATTCGCACGATCGATATAAGTGAAAACATCATCGTTAGCCCCCATGGTGACGTTGGTTATAACGGGGGAACCCTGAGCACTGAGCACGATCTGATACGGTTTTGTTCCTCCAGTGATTGTGAGGCCCCACGGCTCGCACGTCGTCAACGCAGTAACGTTCGGTTGAATGGACGCAAGAGAAGATGGTTTGCTAGGAAGACAACCGGTCGAACTACCAGCTAATCGCACACGCGACTATCAAATGATGCTGCATCGCCACAGCATGTGAAGCACGCACCTGTCATGTTGTAAAGGTTTGGGGAAATTCCACCCGTACTCCCAGTGGAGTCAACCATGGTGAGCATCAGCGCAGATCCTATGACAGCGCGCCGTCAATATAAGCTGTCAGCGGTACGTAGTATTAAACACGTACCACGAGCGTGATCGGCCAGCCATGAGAGATTATTCGGATCCGAGCCGACCATCGTTGTCGTAGGGACTCCCCCAAGCTCGAAAGCCAGCAAGTAGTATGGAGGGGTCCCGACTGCACTCGTGTTGTTGGGATCCTTCGACTCGACGATGACTGACAAATTTTGGCATTCTTGAAATTCCGAGAGCACGAACTACAAGCCGATTTGGAGGTCGTCAGTTCTGTCGGCATGTTGAGAATGTCACTGGAGGATGCTCACGTTATTTCCAAATGTCCACTGAAAGACCTGTGTCTGCGCTTCGCTGTGCAGAACCACTTGAGAAAGAGTCCAGACAGTCAAAAGAGCAGCTCTGGTGAGCATTTTCCGGGTCACGAGAGTCACTCGTTCGATGAACGATGGACAGAGAACAGGGTTGAGGAAAGAAGAAAGGAGAGAACAAGATCAAAGCATTCAGTAAGAGGATAGAGACACCCTGAGCTGGACGAGGGAGGATGGCAAGAAGTGTGCACCAGCGCTACGACCGCGGCCAAACCCAGGCGGACATCTCTGGACCTTGACGACTCGTCCCACAAACCGGTGCTTTTGAGCCAATCATACGGAGACAGGACACCGCCGGAACCCAGACTAGTGAACTCAAGCGAAACGTGTATAGGTTGTGGCGCCAACGTTGCAACTTTCGGAAATTGGATCAGACGAGCTGCTGTTGTACTAGGTAATTGACGCCAACTTCGGGCTAGATTACCTATTACTTATCACTGTCCGATCGGAATGAGGTTCCATGGGACCTGAAAGATATCGACAGGTCTCAGACTTTGAGTACATATCCGGAGAAGAAAGGATGTGCAACATCGCGAGAGACCGTACGTAGCCTGTATACGTAGATCGTGTTTAAAGTGCTGAGGGTGGCGGTACGATTGCCACAAAGCGATGATCGATCGTCATCTAGGCGAAAGTGGCACGGGAGGTGACGAGGGAAACACAAGCTCAAGGTGTGCTGACAGAAAACACTGTGCAAATGTCCGTAAGCTTCGTATCCACACGAAGCCCGGCGTGCACCCAAACTTCACTGCGTTCTTTTCGTCTCCCATTATTTCTGTGACATTTCGTTCGCGTAGACCTTAGTCCTGGGGGATTTACATCGGGGCTCGGGGGACCGACCACGATCCCTGACCGCAGCAGAAGTCAATCAAGTGCAGCAGGTTTTAGCCCGTGGACTGGCCTTCAATGGCCAGAGGTATTCAGTAGTTGAATGTCCTCGAGTCCGTGGTATGTACCTTTACCTCTCTTTCTTCTTTTCTCTTTCTGCTGTCTCATTTACCCCGTTCGTTCTTGTTCGGGTTTCTCACATTTCCCCCATTTTCTTAACATCGATGTCTTACAGATGTTTACCTTTTCGTAGGCGTGGTCCAAATCTATAGGACATTGGTCAGCTCTGGCGGACTCTGTAATGTTGACACCGAATTGCAGCAATCAGCCCCCAGTTCATGACATCCCGAGCTCCCGAAGCCAGATCCGCCACCACAAGCGGTGTATTTTGGTACTTCCAAAAGGTAAACAGCTGTAGCGTTTCCGACCACCAGCACCATCACATGAGAATACGTAGCCACTGTCTACCATATGGTTAGCCCTCGAAGACAATAAACGGGATCCAAAAATAAATCCACACAAAAAAATGTATAACGAGGGAACAGAAAAGTGAGTGGCAGTATACGATCCGAGCTGAATCAGCGTCCTATACCATGTACGATCGGTATACCCATCTTCTCGAGAATCTTTCTCCCTTTGTCAGCCCAAAGGCCAATGGTCTTAGCGTTCTCAAACCATAGAGGCGCAGGTGCTGACGAGTCGCCATCGGCATCGCGGGCTGCAACAACGGACTCAGTAGTGGCATCCGGTTCCGATGAAGATGGAATGGTGGAGGAGATGGCATCGTTGCCTGAAGCTTCTGCATGCAGCGATGGCAGCTCGTCCGAACCCTTCGTCCGTTTGCTCTCCCGCGTACCATCCTTGTCAACAGTGCTCGGGGTAGAACAATGGACGGTACTGTCCCGCGATGCCAAGCTCTTATCGTCAAGACCATTGCCCTCGGAGACACCCCAGAGACCGCCGGAACGTATCCAAGCAGCAACGTTTCCCTGGACCTTGACCTCCTCCAGAATGCCGATGACAGCGAGAAGAACATGGTCATAGGGGTCTTCGCGTCTTGCTTGGAATTCAGCCACGGAGGCAGCTAATGCGGCCGCCTTCTTGGCTTTTTTGTCCTTGCGCTTTCGTTTCTTGGCAGTGGGCTCTTCGGTTGCCATTGTGGGTTCGTCTATCTCCTCCTTGTGTCCATCTTCTGGGGATATGGGTTCGGGGTCGTGCGATACTTCGACAGCATCTTCACCCTGGCCAACGGTCTCTTCCTTGAAGACCTGTAAAGCCGCTTTCTCTAGTTGCAGAGCATCCAGATCCTTCTGTCTCCGTGCACCATCGTATTCGGAAATGCAGACATGATTGTATGGCTGTAGCTCTGCTTTGCGTACAGAATCATCTAATAGAAGTGTTGTGAACGCAGAATGCAGGCCCGGGAGCTCTTTGAACTTCTGTAGAGGAGATGAGGATGGAGCAGAGGATATAGGCGGCGATGGAGGTGGAGAGGATCGGTGTGACGAATGAATCGGAGAGGGCGCTCGAGCTTTGCGAGAGCGGAGAAGTGCAGGTAGCTCCGCCCATGGTTTAGTAAGATCCTTGAACGTTTGAACCTTGCGAGCTGTGAATGTACTCAAAGTTGCAGCAGGTACGATATGAGAAACAATTTGACAATCACTCACCGTAGTGCTCAGCTGATAACCCGAGTGTATCTCGTGCCCAAACGGCCACCAACTCATCCTCATCTTCGCCAAAAGTCTTCCTGACCATGTCATTTACGCTATGCGGTTGCGCGGAGCTCCAGATCATGACATCTAGCCATTCTTTGGTTCCCGGAGCGAACAGATATGACCGGAAAGCAGCCATATACGGCCGCGGATGCACCGAGCGCAATCGGGGAAGTGGCCGACCGGAGCCATCTAGTATTCTTTCTGTGGATCCGCTAGGGAGTCGCTTTACTGGCACAGGTCCCGTAGCACGGTGAAGCAACGTCCCATTCAAGTCCAAAATGAGCAGCTTGCGTGAAAATGACCCGTCGTTGAGGTCCAGAAGAGAAGGATCTTCAGACGCGAGTGCCATGTATGAAAGTGAAGGTGCCTGAGGAGGAGGAGGAGTTACTGAACGGTTATCATGAATCTTGTATGGTATGTTTCCGGCTCTATTGCGAGGTGAAGAGGGTGAATGTCTGTCCGATTTTGGGGGTGTCAAAGACCGACGTATCTCTCGACCAAACTCGTCAAGCCCTTTACCACTCTTCATCTCTGCTCCTCCAAAGGTTCGAGGATCGTGGTGATAACTCTGATGATAGTAGCTGCGAGGATGATTGTCGCGAGGATAATGCGATGGACCACGACCGAAAGGGCGTGATGAGGGAGGCGGCCACCTAGAGCTGCTGCTAGCCACGGGGTATTGTCGGTACGTAGAGTGCGGTTGCTGGTTGTGGTACGGGAGGGTATAAGAATTGTAATCGTTGGGATAGTCGACGTTGTGCCAGTAATCGCCTGAATGGTTGCCAGACATTACACGTTGCCCATACAAACGCGTCGGGAGGCGGTGGAGGAAGCTGAGATGAATCAGCTTGAACTTGGGACCTGACCACAAAGTTAAAATCTGAGAGTCAAAGTGGGAAGATGATTGCGCGACGAGAGGTTGGGTTTCGGACGAAGGAGCTGAACGTTAAGCAACAACGTTGAAGAAGTGTGCTCAAGATAAGATGGTGTACACTCGGTAATCTCCGAGAGATCAAATCGCCTACACTGGGCATGGCTTTCCCAAATAGTGTTGCCATGGTCACTGTGTGGCTCCAGGGCCCTGTGGGTCTGGCTTTCTTGTCATCATCCATCACGCCACATCCTTCCGCAAATCTCTCATATTTCTGTACGACCGTAGTCAACAAGAACATCTCCAGACTCACCGATACTCATCCTCAGAAACAAGAGAACAGTGGCATGTGCGCATGTCGTGCCAACGATTTGCGTACACAAAACTTTCGAAAAGTCTGAGTCGTAAGATCCTCACGTAAGTATCCCAAATGCTCGTTTACGATTCATCTCAGGGCTGTAATCGTTGAAATGGAAGCGACGTCAACAAGTCTCGGCGGCGATGTGCAGGAATGGCGCACGACTGTCATTGGACTAAGTACCGCGTATTTAAATAAGGATAGCTGAGGACGTTTGGTGCTTGTGCAGCGTCCTGTGAGTTCCCGGCTTTTATTCTCACTATCTACCAGGACTTACCCTCCGAGTATTGCCAGCGCTCGGGCTTTACGGCGACCGCTAGTCCTTCAAGGCTTGCATCGTCACCATGGCCATCTTGAGAAGAATTTCTAGTGCGCTCTCGATACGTCGCGGACCTAAGGCTCGCGAGATAGACGGCGCCGGCAAAGGATCCTCGCATATCTCTATGCTTACCGAGGATGTGCTGGAAAATATCTTCCTTCAATGTTTGCTCTGCAACACTGAGATCACAGTTTGCGCTAGAGTATTTCCCATGCAGACCATCATCCGGGTCTGCCGACTGTGGCACGACGTCGCTATGGATTCTGGTCGACTGTGGTCGACGGTATGCCTGACCTACCCCAAGCTTGCACTGAAATACCTCGCTCGCTCGAGGCTTGCGTCACTCCACGTCTCATGGGTCCATGAACCGAATCTGGACGTCAATGCGAAAGTCTTGCGTCAGGTGCAGTGCCACGCAAGTCGGATTCAACTCATCGACGTGGAGGTCTCATGTCCGCATCTGGCCCTTTTCCTTGAGATGATAGGCAGAGAATTACCCTGCCTTGAGGTTTGCACCATCAAAGGTGCCCACATCGTCACAGCTCAGGTACCGATCTTGTTCAACGCACCGCGGCTTCGCAGCCTGGCTATTGCGTAAGTCTCTCTGTCTTTTTACAACGCTCGATGCTGAGCTACTTGTGATTGGTAGATATATCAACATCGGATCTTGCAATCTCAAACATGTGCTCAAGGAAACACGCACGCTCGAAACCCTCGTCATTCGTTCAACAGTCTTGTTGGACACAAACAACTTCGTATTAAGCCCTCCCATCAACCTGCCTCATCTTCGTACTTGCAGGCTCAGCGATGTCGCTGGTGCACAACTTTTTCTAAATTTTACGCGCTTCCCTTCTACCGTGCATCTGGAATGGAATGGGTACCACTCAATTATGGACAGGTCGAAGTCTTTTACGAAGCTCACGCCCACGACCATCACTCACCTGCAGTCTTGCTTCCGCCACGCCGCTCTCGCAGTCGGTCGTACGCAAATCCGCACGACCCCGATTCCGCATGACATGTCACAAGGAGCATTTACAATCGGGGGCGTCGAAACTGTTCTGATCGGTAGAGATGCCGCTATGAACATCAGCCGACGCGTGGTCGACTGGTCCTCTATCGTTCACCTGGAAATCAATGGAGATGGCACTTTTACGCTTCCTATGGACGCATCTATGGCTCCAAACGACCACACCGTATCTGCCTGGACAAACCTGTTCAGAGCGCTCCCTGAACTTACGACGGTTGTGGTCGGGAGGGCGATGCCCATCGGGGCGTTGATGCGTGCGTTGTGCGCATTTGACACCTTTACCGCCACACGTTCGTGGTCAGCACAGGGATTGAGCCGGCTGGTTTGCCCTCTCCTCCACACTCTCTCGATGATAGGATTCAATCTCGACCGCGAGTACACCTATCGTCCTCCGCTTGGCATCATCACCAAGGTCGAGGAGTCCACCAGGTTATACGATGTTCAATCGCTTTACTGGCTCCTCGAAGTGCGTAATTACTTCGGAGCACCATTAGAGGAGATGCATTTCAAAGGTTGCTGTCTGCATGCTACGACGGAGGATTTGCTGAAGGGCGTTAGTACAGGTCTGAAAATAGTCGTTGAGTGACAGTCATTTTGAACTGTGAGTTCGCACAATGTGTCATCGTATCCTTTACTGAGTGATGTACCGCAGAGATTCGCAGGAACGTCATCACCCTTAGAGTTTGGACTCGAAATGTATCCCTGATCAAATCAAGATTGACATGAGCCTCTATGTGGTCTGGATGACAGGTGTTCCTCTATTTTACCAACACCATTCACGTCCGAATACCGTAACACCTACAATGGTGTCGGTTGGCCTCAATATTGTTTGCTAGCAGGTAGATTCCTTCCAGGCTTTGATCTGCTTTTTTCAAGCAAGGCCTCGAACTGGGGAAGCATGAGTAGGCTTCGAGTCTTGAGACTGCGCGCTGAATACAGCTACGTCGTGGTGCGTTTTGAGAGAGTTTATCTGTCAGTAAGTAAGGAACAACTGCGCTCCCTGACATGCAGCTGACATGTCATCATTATAGGAAATGCCATGTATCGTTATATTAGCAACGTGCCATGATTGCTTCACTTGGGGAGATTCTGGGGCTAAGATGTCAATGTCCCTGATGATGCGGCGTATGCGCAGCCTCGAAAGAATTGCTTCATAAAACCTTGCAACCTACTAATTGGGCTTCATCTACGCAGGTCCAATCCCCTTCAAAGGTTGAGGCTATAAGGTGAGTCACTGCTATGGGTGCGCCGAACGTCAGTGTCACTGACATGTCAACCGCTGCCGATCAGTAAAATGGATTTGCCAAGCACGTCGCATGCTCGAGAGGACCTCTTGAAGGCGGTGGACGAATGTGGCTCTCCAGGGCCCGTGGCTGGTGACTGGGGTTTTCCCCACCCGCGGTCGGGGGTGCATCAATCGCCTACGCCTGCGTTGGTGCATACAACCCATTTCTTTGTCGATGATGCGACCTGGAATGAAATTCAAGATCACGGGGAATTCGACGATATTGTTGTGGGTAGTGGGTTCTGTGCTCTTGCGTACGTCGACAAGGCACTCGAGCTAGATCCCTTTAGACGGATACTGATACTTGAAAGAGGAGGTGAGTACGATTAGTAGGCAGCCTTTCAACAGTACGTACCAAAATAATGTTATGTGTCTACTAGGCTTTCTATTACCTACGCACTTCCAGGTAAGGGCTATCCTTCTTAAGCTTGCGAACGCACATGCTTTTGATTTCATCTCATTTGTTTTTGATAGAACATCATGATGCCTCGGCCATACAAAGTTTTACTTGGAGGTCCCTCGGAGACCTATCCTTGGCAATTGAGTCCTGAAACTGTCAACACCACCCACAAAGTGAGAACAGTCGCTGCCGCACGCATTACTTATGGGCTGACGATCAACCACACAGTTTGTCCACGGATCCTGTCCGTTCTTCGGTGGTCGCAGTACCTTCTGGTCCGGATGGAGCCCTCGTGCGTCCAAATTAATGCGAGATTTCCCTCTGTCAATGTTGGACACTGCAAATTCTGAGAACTTCTGGAAGGACTGCGAGGAGCTATTGCATGTTGTCGCGGCCAACAAGATCAGCAGTCCTATTTTCGGTCAGCGTTTGCAGGCTCTCGTCTACGGAAGACTCAAGAAAGCTGTGGATGCGAACAAAATCGAGACAGTCGACTCAGTCGACCATGCGGCTCTGGCTGTTGGGAGAAGAACATCAATTGGTACGGTTGAATTCAGCAAGTTCTCCACTCCAGGGCCGTTGCTTGCTCTCCAACAGAAACAGAGACACCTTGCAAACGAAGGGAAGGGCAGTCCGCTTACAATTGCTACAGACACTATCGTCCAACGCTTCGAAACCGACCCAGAGGATCCGCTCAACCGACCGAGCATCCTCCATACCTCGCGAGGTGCCCTTCGCTTCTCCAAAACGACGACGAACCTTGTGCTCGCTGCGGGTGCTTTTCCGAATACGACTATCCTCATGAATTCAGTCGGAGAGCAGCTCAAAGGTCGCGCTGGTTCCCGCGTCAGCGGACACTTCCTCACGCAGATTGTTGCCCGCTTTCCAATCCCACGTTCCGCAGAAAACCCAGAACGTCCGCTGTCCAAGCACCTCGAGATCGGGGCCCATTATATGGCGGGAAAGGATTCCACTTCTGATCTGCAATATCATGTGCAGATCACTGCCATACACTCTCCTCGGCCGGAAACCGATGCAGAAGATGCGGCTCGGCTGAGCCCTGACCAAGCTGGAGCTGCTACGTTTGAACAACTGAAAGACTCTGGTCAACACATAGTTTTGGGTGCGTGTCTCTTATCAGTCATTGCCAATAATTTGCTGATTGTACTATAGTTTGTGCCGCTCTCGGTGAGCTGGATGAGCTGGACACGGGCTCATGGTTCAAACACGATCCGAACAATCCGGATGTGACCACAAATTCTCATCTTCAGGTTCTCCTCAGCGAGAAAGCGGAACGTTTGTGGGATGTAATGGATCAGGTAACGTACGTTGTGTTTGCGCGATTTTCGGAATCTCTTGCAGCGTGCTCACCAGCTTGCAGGTACGATGCAATTAATGTCATGGCCGGCGGTGTATCAAACGACATCGAGTATTGGTCTCACAGCAACGTTCCATCGGTGCCACCTGGTTGGTCAAGAGACCAGCCGCCGCAGTGCATGATACGAGTACCTGGAATCGTGCATGAGACTGCAACACTTTACATGAGCGATGATCTTGAGACAGATCCTCATGCATCTGTCGACAGCGACTACCGGCCTCACAGCTGCCACAACGTCTTCGTTACTGGCGGTGCACTGTTCCCGACCAGCGGGTCTTGGAATCGTGAGTTTCGTAGGCTTTTGGTTGTTTACGGTGATATGCTGACATAATGAAATGCTACTTAGCGACTTTGACGATGTGCGGGTTTGCTCAGGATTTGGCCAAGAAGCTCCACGAGGTCAGGAAGTCTGAAACCTCATCGCCATCGTGAAGACACCCTCGGTTCTCACAATCGTACTTCGCTTTCTTCGTATATTTGTACCGTTATATTAGTGCTTCGCAACTGAATCCATGGTGTATCATATGTACTGAAAGCAAAATAAGAGAGGGAGAGAGAATAACGTTGATACAACCAAAAGTCACAACACTATATGAAGCAGAGACATGCATTAGCCATCGAACCAACCAGCTCTGGCCATTTCTTCTGCCAGGCCGTCCCAACCCTTGCGACGACCTTTGCGACCAGCAAGCTCTGTCGCAAACCTGATGACGAAGTGTTAGAAAATGATATTGGCGGTATGGATGACACGAACCTCAGACACTCTTCCAGCCTCCACTTCCCTCTCAGCATATCCATATCCGCCGCCTGGTTCGCGGGCGCACCTCTCATGCTCCCATTCGCGCCCGCCACACCTGTAACGGCTCCATCGCGATTCTTTCGCACCGCGGACGGTGTATATGGCTCTCCAGGGAGCATCCGGCGGGTCAGGGAATACATCATACCAGCAATGAAGGCGTCCGACGAGCCGACCTCGTCCACGACATTCGCGTTGGGATCCGGTGTCGGTCGAGGTCTGTTTTGGTGGTTGTTCCCGGCACTGCTGTTCGAGCCTCTCCCGTTCCCGCCTGCAATCTGAGTGCCATCTGAGTCTGAAGAGGACGAGTCGTCATCTCTGTTTCGGCGGTGTCTGTTTCGCATGTTCCGTCGTGGAGTAGCGTTCGACGAGGGATCGGATGAGCTCGATGTCAACGAGTTCAACCTCTGAATAGCACTGGTCGTGAACTCGCTTGAAGACTCGTTGTGGTGTCCTGCACCGGCCCAGAATGTGCTTCCGCTACGCACACTCTCGATTTCGTTTTCCGACTGGTCGTCACGCAAATCAATGTTCTGCGNNTCCGGAGACGTTGGATCAGAATCTGGACGAGGGGGCTCGACCCATCCTGAGCTTTGGAAGTATTCCTTGGTGGGTACGGAAAGGACTGCAGCACCTTCCGTCCCCCAGTGCGCGACCAGCAGCGCGTGAGGAGGCGCGATGTGCGTCAAGGAAAGCAGGAAAGCACGAGGAGAGGTTGCGTAGTCTCGTGAGTGTGCCATCGCATAGTGCTTGTTCAAGAACACTACGTCGGCGTGGGGGATAAGCTAAGAAGCACAATGAGTGTATGAGTGAAACATAGGGACAGAACAACGACATAATGGGATTCACACCGCTTCAACGCCTTGTCTGGTCTTCCTTCCTACGTCAACACTGAAGACGCAGTGACTCCGCCATTTCTTCTCCTTAGCAAGTCCGTCCAACCCAACCAGATTATTAAGCGTGGTCTTGACAGAGCGGCCCTCGAAGTGTATCCAGTCAAGAGGAGCAGGACTGGTTGAACTCTGTAAGGCCAGGTTTGGTGGTCGGCCCGGACTAGACATGGAGGGTCGAGGGTTCGACAATCCTTGAGACGGGTACAGCGGTGGGGATGAGGGGTGAGACGACGTGCCCGAGTTGAGATAGGCATAGTTTTCGGGCACGAGAACAGGACCTAGAAGAGAGACGAACTCTTCGTGTGTGATGTCCGGGAGAGGATTGTTATTGATCACGGTCTTGGTGTCTGTATCGTCTACACAAAATAAAAATCATGATCAGAACTTGTCTAGTCAAGTCCCGTCCCAGTGCCTTTGTCACAGTGAAATCGAATCTACACCTTAACAGCCTCAAGGTGAGCATGTGGGCTCAACAACTCTAGAACTATCCGGACACCCTTTGCACTTGAGCTACAGATCAACTCACCAGCATGCAAAACCCACGCGCTGGGCACACCCGCATTCTCCCAAACTTTGCAATACCGCGTGCTAACCCTGTCGCTCTCGAGATCCCGAATAATCATCTGTCCCTCCTCGTTTCCGCCTAGGGGGGCAACTAGCATTGCGTTTACATTAGGGAATTGGGAGACGATGGCCAGACATGTGCTTGCTGATCCTCCACGCGATCGTTGAACCGCATGAGCTCGGACGACAGATGCAGGCTCCGGATGAGACGAGAGTGTGAGTGTGTGGGTAAGGAAGAGCGTGCCCGATGCGACGATACGGAGAGGGCGCTGGAATGGCGAGCTGAGGACATCGTGGTTGTCGCGTCGAAGACGCGCCATAGGGGGCGCGGTGAACTGAGATATGCGAAGTCCAAACTGTCGAGGAGGTGGTGGTTAAGAATGAAAACGCGTCGAGCGTAACGACACGCAGAGAACACGCGCAAACAGGTTGGTATATGAAGTAGTCCGAATCAGACTCAGATGCGTGCCCCGGAGAAACTCATGTGCGCGTTGTGTGAACAGTATAAAGTTGCTGTTGATTTACTCCCAAGTTTGCATTACAATATAATAAACGTCCATGTGCATTGCCAATTCGTGAAGAACGCCGTCGGTACTACATGATGAGGGTCGTTTACATGAGCGTACATAGTCCACATAGCGTCATCGCCCATACATATTGCATACGCTGCGATGTCCGCTGCGATGTCCGTGATGATGTTTATAGGATTCCGAAAACTACTACGCTGCCCAAAACATGCCGGTTACACTAGAGATATTCCATACGCCGGTGGTGGTGCCAGCGATCTTTGAGCTCGTACCATATCGGTGCTTGGCCCGTTTGCATGATCGGCAACATGACCTCGTTTGTGTTGACGACCGGCAGGGAAATAATCGAGTTGTATCCTTTCGTGAGACGAGTTTTTTGCTCGGGGAGAGACTCCTGGGAGGAATCTTGATAGGTCTTGCGGTTTCCTTGAAGTTGACGGCATTTGGGCTGGAGCCAGAGTAAAATGCTCGTGTTCGCTTTCAGTCGAAGGTCCTGATGCTATCATCGACGTCCGACTGTGAGACCGTCTCGCCAAGCTTTCCGTATGTGTGATGTGTATCACCGGAGGCGAGCGTGACGGAGACGATGGTCGAATGTTGGGATCTGCATAGCAATCGTTTATATTGAGTCACGACTGGTAATAAACACTCAGACTGTACACTCACTATAGGGTTCCATCATCACAGGTATCAGGGCGGAAGCACCCATTCTTCTTCGAAATACGCGAAACAATGCGAGGAGTAGCGAAGCCACCACTACTGACCCAGCACAAGCGATTCCGATGATAGCGCTTTTGCTGAGTCGCTGTGGGGTCGTCGCTACAAAAGTCGACGGAGAAGTACTGCAACTGTCCGGAGTCGAAGTGGATGTCGAAGGGTGAGAAAGGGTGAGGGAGGGTGGCAGAGCAAGTGCCATAGTAGTCACATTGAAGAAATCGAGCCACAACCAGTCCCCTTGGTTCGCAACAACAATGGTATGGTGTTCATAAGGGAGCAATGGCGACGTGTAAAACGGTACACGGTAACGATCCTGGGTGACTGTGCCTGGGACTGAAAAGTCAACAGGATCGCCTCCGTCCAGTACAAAAGTTGCACTCATACTATGCGAGCCCAGAGGCGCAAGTGCACCGTGAACAGAAACACCGCGACCTGATGATAGATCAGCACATGCATTATTGTTCATAGATATCGGCACACCTGTGAAAAACAATGTTGCAGTATCACCCGCCGTCTTGGAGCGCATGGCAGCCCCGCTAAAAAATTGACGTTGTCTTTAACGGTCCATGATCCATAGTACGCAATCCTGGGATCTTGAGAATCCACTACTTCAAACGCCATCGACATATCTGAAGGCTCCTGGGGTCCTGGTCTGTAGCAAGAAAGCAATTGAAAAAGAGAAGTAGAGAACGCTTTGCATGTCAAGTGGTTCAGCCTAGCGCACAGTCCGTTTAAATAGACCACGAGGATCTTCTCGGAGGCTTGCTCGAAACCGACATCAGTGAATAGACTTGACTAAGGAGCAGAAGCTCAGCAGGTATACCGCCCAGTGCATGGAGCACGAGTCAACAGCACAGTAATTCGTATACAAGATGCAGTGCGCAGCTCACTGGAAGAGCCACACCCGCCGTCCGATGCGCCAGAGCGTAGGATTGACCCGATGAAAAGGAAAAGCAGTAACCTGTAGCATTGCAGCAGTGCCAGCAACAGCCTTAGCAACCTTAAGAACAGTTTCAAGCGCTGCGATCGGACCCGAATTCTGACACGGTAACAAATTACTTACTATTGCACATAACAAAATATATTTTCCACGGTAATTCTAACAAACGCCCCGGTCGGGATGAACGCCTTCAGCGGCGAGAGCCACAGCTTGCAGTCTACACCCGACCATGACAACACTCTTTTCGCCGTTCAGGTCAACCTACCGTTATTTGGTACGTCCTATGCGTCTGATTTATCAACGGAATACACAACTAAAGTCTGTTCCTCGCGTACAGCAACGCCAGGCGCATGAGTCGCCCGTCATTTTCTACTCCTGCATCCTGGGCCTGATTGGTCCAGTGATGGTTGTCACCGTTCCACCCATACGAAAGAGCATGGGATGGAAGCCTGCTGAGCATGTTCCGACTACATATCCTCGTGCGTGTACTGCTCTATCCTGTATGAGTAGTTGGACTGACGCTTTACCGACTCACAGTTCCCACCAGACCCCGACGGCCAGTGCAGGGATACGAGGATGAGTAGAGTCGAGTCGTACTGTTTGCAAAGCTTGTCACAGGCAATGGCATTCATCTTTTAGAGTCCAAATGCAACAAACATTGCCGGAACTTGGTGCTGCAGAACGGGCATCCCACGATCGAGTTCGGAAGTGCTTCAGCTATATTCCAACAGGCTACACAGCATTCTACCGCTACATGAACGACGCTCATGGTTATACAATACGATTCTTGTCTTATATCTACCTTCGCCATATTCAAAGCCTACTTCCTGCCATCACTGCAACGTGATAAAGAGATGCTTGCTCGTCAATACCGCTGTCGCTCCGGGTATAAGCACGATAGTCTGTGTGTTGTCAATAATCATCGCTGGTCCTTCCAACTCTTCGCCGACGTCCAGGTCGTCCAATTTGAACACGGGCGTGTCTGGCACGCGACCAACGTCGTTGAAATACACGCTGTATGTCAAGTCGGCTCTCGCCTTCCTGTCGACCGGCTTCCGCTCGAGTTTGGCCACTTCGGCGAATACAGATTCTCCGAGCGTATCATATGTCTTGCCGATACCGCGAACCTAGATTGCAGACGTTAATCGCGAGGTTTTTGAATCCATTAATTACAGAATTCCCGTACCTTGACGTCGTCCACAGTAATATTTTTAGTCTCCAATAGGAACCCAAACTCGGCCTTGTAAACCCTCTTGAACGCCGCCTCGAAGTCCTCTTTTCCATCTCCGTCCTTCTCGGTTGGGAGCACCATCAACGCAGTGTCGGTACCCTCGAATCGCATGTTGAGCATCCTCTCGGTGTGAACATGCTCTCCTTCGAATCCTTGCCGTTTCAGTTCAGCGCGGACTTCCGTGTCGAGCCTGTCGAGTCTCGCTACGAGCTGGGGACGGTTCTGCGGAGTGTAGAAAGTCGACGAGGGTTCCTGCAGCTCAAATGCTCTGCACGGGCGGTAAAATGTGCGTCAGAGGCTGACGCAAATAAGCAGTGAACATTGACATACCGATCAGCAAGGGCAAGACCGTAAGCTGAGAGGATAGAGCTGTAACGGTGAATCAAGATCGTCTTGATGCCCAAAAGCTGCGCGATTTCGCAAGCATGCTGACCACCCGCTCCTCCAAAACTGGCCAATATGTGTTTGGACGAAGCGTAACCCCGAGCCTCAGTCAAAGCACGTATCGGCCTACACATAGTCTCGTTGGCGACTTTGATGAACCTGTAAGAAAGATATACATGAATACGGAGTGTTGCATACCCGTGATGTTGATACATACCCGTAGATGATCTCATCCAGTTCGAGATGTTTCTCCTGCCCCTCGTTGATCTCTTTCGCCAGCACCTCAAACGCTGATCGTGAGGCCTGAATGTCCAACGGCTCCTTCTCTGATTTACCGAAAATCTTTGGGAAATAATCGGGCACAAGTCTTCCGAGAACGAGGTTGGCGTCGGTAACAGCCAGAGGTCCACCCTTGCTGTAAAGAAGGATCAGTAGGGTGCTCACAGCCCTCGCAAGCTATACCATCGTACCGGTAACATGCGGGTCCTGGCTCTGCTCCGGCGCTGTGTGGACCAGCCAGGAATAGGCCGTTCCTAAATGTCAGGCACGAGCCACCCCCAGCGGCCACAGTGTTGATGTCCAATTGTGGAGACTGTATGGTGACGCCAGCTGTGGTTGTCTCATAGACTACCTCATACCTCCCGTCAAACCGAGATACGTCTGTAGAAGTACCTCCAACGTCAAGGCTGTGAGGCAATTTCAAATCCATTTATGTCAGTGCCTGTGACGCAACATATAGAGAAGTAGAGATAACAAACATACCCTATGATTGGATGTTTCTTCTCCTGGTCCCAGCTCGTCAAAGCATATCCAACTACACCACCAGCGGGCCCGCTGAGAATACTCTTCAGACCTGAAAAGTTGTTCAAATCGAGCAGACCTCCGTCACTGCCCATGAATTCAACCCTCGGACTTCGCAGCCGTCCGTCCTTGAGCTTCTCATCGAATCCACTAAAGAATCCGTCGAGGTATTGTCGCAAGATGGGCGTAAGATAGGCATCGGCGGTCGATGACACTCCCCGGGGCACCATCTTGATCATTGGTAGGAGCTGCGACGACTCTGAGACGTGCGTAAAGCCCATGGATCGAGCGAGTCTTCCGACTACAAGCTCATGTTCAGGGAAGGTGTATGAGTGACACAATACGACGGCGAGAGATCGGTACCCATCGTCATAGAGTCTCTGCAGATTCTGCTTCACATCGTCGAGATCTGACAACGGCCTTAGTGCCTGACAAATGCGTCATACCAAGAATGAGCTTACCTGGCTTCTTCATGATTCTGACCGCCTCCCCAGAAATGCCTTTGACTATTTCACCCGGTCCTTCTGCGAGGCCCTCGCCGTCCCACCCTGCACCTCGGTATCCCCGCGTGACCTTCCCGTCCTCGTCAAACTGAACAGCATGTTTCTCAGCGTTCGGGTCCGATGTGTACCCCACCAACGTAACACGTTCGTCTATTTCCACGACGGCGGAATACAGCGGTGGCGGTCGGCGGATGTTCAAGTCAAAGATCTTCGGACGGGATTGGTTGCCGATCAGCAGCAGATCCTTGAAGCCCTTCGTGATAAGCAGCGCGTGTTTGTGGCCTTTTCGTTCCAGCAGCGCGTTAGTAGCTACCGTGGTGGACAACCGGATATAATCTGCATACGATTTCAGATAACATTCGTTAATGTGTAGATAATAGGCGACTTGCCGATTTTATCAGTTTCGAGGACGACACCTCTGGGTATTTTTGTTCCGCTCGCAATTTCTAGGACCCGTCGGATACCTTCCGTCGGCGCATCGTTGTAGTTATTGGGGTCCTGTGATACTGCGCGATAGGTCAGCACGGTACAATGCCCTGAGCGATGTCCACCGCTCACGTAGTTTGACCACTATTTCCTTCCTCTCTCCGGGCTTCTCTGGGTCGGGGAATGATGCATGCACATCACAAAACGTTCCACCTCTGTCGGTACAGATTCGGATAGACTTGTCGGGAAGGTCAACCTCCGCCATCGTAAAGCAATCGTAAAAGAGTCAAAAGAGACGACTCGGAGATGACTCGAATGTAACTTATGGGCGCTACTTCGTGTGGGCGTCCCGACATCTAATCTTATCGGTCAATGCGGGCATTCGGGTTGAGATCTGAGAATCGACAAAGTCCAGCATTTCTGACTTTGTGTGTCAAGCGAAAAGTAATGCATGGTATTGAGCTACGATATACACTCATCTATATTTCCTCCGATCGCGATAGGACTATTCCAGGTCGTGTTCCTCCTTCACAATCTCACAGATGTCCCGTGAACATCGGTAAAGCAACGCAACCACGGTATATCTCGGACGCGCTGCCCGCGAGGAATCCCTTGTTCGCTCTAAATCCAAACACAGAGGATCAGTCGAGTAGAAAGAATCGACACGGAAGCTCAGCACGTTTTGTGATGAGGGATGTAAGTTCCATTCATACAAGTGCCGCCGGTACATCCATAGATCGACGCCGCGTCTGCGCCCACGTCATTGCAAGGGAAAACGCGTTTCCTCGCGAGCAGAGCGTCGCACTGGAGAGCGTAGCGTGTTCCGGTCGAGTGGAAACTGTGGCCATACTGGATGTGTAGATCAATCAGCAGGTGAACTGAGAGCGCTCCATATTTGACTCACTGACTGCTGACTGTCGTTCACTTGACACGAACATCTTCCGTACGCGCACACCGTCATGTTGAATGTTGAATCGACCGCCGCCGCCTGTGTCACGAGAAGTATGAGATGCTGATGGATAAGATTTCGATACTCACCCCACGACAGGAGTGGAAAGGAGACTTGACATACGGATCGCGTGGCCGGACACGTTAAGGTATCAAGACAACCTGAATCCGCATGTTTGTAATGAGAGGTGACTTCTCACCTGTCCGTCAAAGCTTGAATACGCCCCGAAAGTCCGCTATTCGGGACAAGTTTTCCAGGATCCCAAGAGTTACGTTGAGGAACAAGACCGGATGACGAGCAAGTATTGAGATGTCGGAGTCAAAACTTAGTCGCCAAGATAAAGACCCGTAGAGTCGCGCATCGTAAGGCCGCGAAATTGGCCTGGACTTTCGAAGTAACTTTGAGTTCATGACCGTTGAACGTGTTTGAACCGGCTAACTCGAACGCCGTACCTGTAAGCAGTCACTAAGCATGGGCCAACTCACGGCGAGCGTGAGGTACTCTGATATGGACAATCGATTATTGAGTCGGATGCAGAACAAGTCCGAAGTGAAGTACACACCTGAATCATCGAGCTATGATACGCGTTCGTGGCAGATAGCGTCAACACCCCTTGACGATGATGAGTGATCCATTGTGAGGCGAGAGGGCTCCGATGAATATAAACAGCTTGCGCGCTGGGTAGCAGATGCACGCCAGGACATGATGAAAACTGCGCGAACATGGATATGTTCAAATTCGGCGGCGAACTGGCTGACGGTTCAACACAAGGCGCAGAGTTGAAGCGCGACTTACAGGAGGTGTTATTGCACCGACGTCGTAAGGCTTCCCGCCACCCTGGTACGCGTACACATATACATCCATCGGGTGCAAGTTATCGACAGACTGGACAGCGGCTGAAGGTCACGGCGCTCGGATGATGCGTCGGGGTATGCTTATAATACGGGACCGCCGGCCATATCTGTTGCTGCCATGTTCGCACGTGTTTCCGGTCCTGAGTAGGTCGCCAAGACTGCTGGATTGAAACGAAACCAAGGATGAAGAAGTCCGGATGAGAGACAAGATGAGAGGCTGGTTTCGGATACTTCGCCGGAACGAAAGTGGCGTGCCAGCGAATACTAAATGTGGGCGCTTGTGATGAGCGGAGGACGAGAATCTCCGGCCCTGGGTGAGTGTCCCACAGACGGACACCCTTTCCTCCTGACCATCATCCTGCATCATTTGCGGCTTGCGTTTGTACGCATGTGTAACTTTTTCATCCGGAGGCTATCGCCCGGGCACGATCAGAATCCAAGGGCGGTCATCCTGAGGTGGTAACGCGAACAAGTTGAACATGACAGCTGTGGCCCTTTCCCGGCTTGCATATAAGGTAGTCCTCCTTGGCTTATCTCAAGCATAGATCCCCCTCACTCACAACAGCCTGACAGTCCCCAGTCGCTAATTTCCACTCCACCGACATGCCTCAACACCCTTACAGTCACTATCGTCTGCGAATTGCGCAGGACTTCATTCGCATTCTGGTGGTGCCGAACCTGATGCTATCAGTAGTCCTGAAGCTCGCCGACATTCATCTTGGGTTTTTGTCCATTCCGGCATACCTGCTCTGCACGATCGTCGCTGCATTCGGTAGAGACTGGTATGACCAAATCACCCAGCGCCGAGCTGCGTACCAGGTGGGGGGTAGTCTCGTCCCCAAAGTCAAGGGCAAGTGGCCAGGCAACCTCGATATTCTCTTCAGAATCAAGAACGCTGCCCACAACGACTACCTGTGCCAGGGTTTCCTAGATCTGTTCCATGAGTATCAGAGCACGACCCTCAACTTACGCATTCTAGGTGCAGATCTGGTATGTACGCTCTCAATGCATCGCTACGTATGTTGGTTTGACCGAGTACTTGTTTTGGTTCCTTTCTTTTCTCTAGATGATCACTATGGATGAAGAGCACATCAAGTTCTTGTCCGCCACAGGATTTGATCACTTCTGGCGCGGCCGCCGCCAGAAAGAGCGTATGTAAGTGCCGCTCGCCAGCATGCTTTTGCAGCGGCTTGGCTGACACTCGTCCAGGGAAACCTTCCTCGGTAGCGGGATATTCAATCGAGATGATGAGGTATGTACAGACATACCATGCATTCCACTGTACCTGAGCTGACCACCGTTGACAGGAATGGAAAGTGGTCAGTTCTTCAAGACGTCATGTCATTTTCGGTGTACTGATGTGCAGATCTGTAGCACCGAGCGATGGCGCGCCCGTTCTTTTCTCGAGACCGCGTGACCGACTTCGAGGTCTTTGACCGCCACGCCGACCAAGCTCTCTCAGTTATATCTTCTCTAGCCTCGTCGCAGGCTCCCATAGAGATGCAGGACCTTTTTGCCCGCTACACACTCGATGCTGCAGCTGAGGCTTTGTTCGGCGAAAAGATCGATTCGGTCAACGGAACCCTTCCCGTTCCCGGTCAAACCTCTATGAGTGCTAAAGGCTCACTTACTACCGACGAATTCGGCGCTTTTGCACAGGCCTTTGAGATGGCGCAGCAGGTCATAGTCACCCGCACTCATGAAGGGTACTTCTGGCCGGCTTTCCAGCTCCTCAAGGACGACATTCAGCCACACGTCGATGTCATTGACAAATGGATTGAGCCTATCATTGCCCGTGTCTTGGCCAACAAAGCACAAATGCGGAAGGCTGGCTTGAGCTCCCAGATCGACTCGTGCACGTTCCTTGAATACTTGGCGGAGAACACGGAAGGTAAGTCACCGGACTTCTGCCGAAGTAATACAACAGCTCATCTCAATTCTCATAGACCCAGAAATTATCAAGGATCAACTACTCAACATACTATTAGCGGGGCGGGACACCACAGCTGCCTTACTCACGTACGTCACATACATGATGGCCATGTGCCCCGATGTTGCCTGTAAAATGCGCGCGGAAGTGCTTGAGCACATCGGCGTACACGATGCGCCGACATTCGAAGGCATCAAGTCGCTCCGTTACAGTCAGTTCTTGCTCGAATGTTCTGATCTTTCTTTTCCTGACCGTTTCGTCTTTCTTGTAGTGCACGCCGTCATCAACGAGACGCTTCGCGTCTTCCCACCTGTCCCACAGAACATTCGTGAAACCCGTAGTGAACCCGTTCTGTTGCCTCAGAGTGATGCGACATTCCCGACGCCCCCCGACGCCGCACCAATATACCTGCCAGCCGACACACCAATGATTTACGTCCCCATGTTGACCCAACGCAATCCAGCTCATTGGGGCCCTGACGCGCATGTCTTTGACCCTGAGCGATGGCTAGATGAGCGGTTGTCTCACTTCGTGGATAACCCTATGATTTTCACGCCCTTTGGTGCAGGGCCCAGAATTGTCAGTGTTTATCACCATTCTTCGCCTTCAACATAGAAGCTCATGCTTACCTTCGTTCACAGTGCATCGGCCAAAACTACGCCCGCAACGAGGCGTCTTACTTCCTCGTGCGCCTCCTGCAACAATTTGACACCTTCACGCTGGCGCCCGAGTTCCAGCCTGAGGGATCACTACCACCGCCATCGTGGAAACAAGGGCAGGGGAGGAAGACGGTTGAGCAGATACGTCCAGCCTATGCGCTTACATTATACGTCAAGGTACGCCAGGTTTCACTGATGCGCAGGAGGACAGCCTGCTGATACAGAGCTTTTCTCCGCAGGGCGGTTTGTGGATGCGTCTTGGTAGAGCTGCGGACTCGTAGGGCGGGCCCCGAGTCGCCACAGCACGAAACATATTACGATTACGACCAATCTCGTATAATGACTTCAATGACATCTATCGGACCTCGGATCTTCACATTCAGCCTATCATTATACCCCTACATATGGACTGGACTAAACTTCAACACATCCTTTTTCGTCACGGTTCTTATTTTTTGTTGTTAATTCTTCGTGGTGGGATGGGTGCGCAGCAGCTTTACGCACAACACAACGTTTGTATCATCTAGGGCGTTTCGGGTCACACACTACTCCTAGCTATGGCATGCACGTATAACAGCATTTGACTAGAGGTGGTGTAATAGAATGGAGGGCTCTGATGTTTTCGAATTCATCGTGCACTCTCCATTTCTGTGGCTGCGGCCGTTTGCAGTTCCGAATTGTTCGTTCTATTAAAACATCAAAACATCCCTCTGCCTCATGGCTACCGCCGTCTCGTAGATCCTTCGGTGCGTACATACCCCCGACCCCCTAGATCTACGACGACGAAAGCCCAGCATACATTTCAAATCTTACTGTCACAAACGGGAGTCTTCTACGTTGCATTCACACTGATGATCGGATCGATCGGGAACAGGGTGTGCAGCCGCAGCCTCTGAGGCAAACCTTCCAGAAAACCTTGCGCTCAACAGCCGTCGAGGATCTTCTCCAACGCTGTCTTCTCGGCACTGTCGAGGGTCAGTGCATAGAATTTCTTCACCTGCACCCAGGCACGAGCGTATTCGCATTGGAAGGATGCAAGTGGCGGCATCCATTGGGCAGGATCTCTGTCGCCTGGAAGAAAAGAAGTCGTTACTCTTCTGAACGTTGAAGCAGGGATTCTTGGAAACGAAGCGTACCTTTGGACTCATTCAGGTTGTCCGTGATCGCGACAAGTTGAGGACGCGTAAGGTCGTTTGCATATGCCTCGCGTTGTGCGGGGGTCCAGTTCCGAGCACCCGACAACCAAGCTTCCTTCAGCGGGACAAGATGATCCTATAGATTCAAATCTTCATCAGCATGCCGGCGATCTCATAAAACGGCAGAGAATGAATGAAGGGATAGGAAGAAGGACATACAATGTCAAGATCGCTCCCAAGAGTGGTAGGGACACCATCATACGGTGATACCCAATTCCCGGAAGTAGCTTTGCAGCTGCTGTCTGTGACCACGTTGGTTCCGTCGCGCTTCAGGACGGTCTCCCGAGTATCACAAGTGCCAGAGACTATTATCGTGAAGAACGGAAGGGAAGGCAGGAAGCTGTCAGTCGAAAAGTGACTCGGAAGAACGGGACGGAGGTGCGCACTGATGTCCCATGTCTTGAAGAGATCCCTGGCGTAGGCAGGAGAGTTAGAGTCTACTGCGACTGTCACTATATCACGATTTGAGTCCCACGACAAGGATCTGGGCGGAATGCCACTTACATTCACTCAAGTAGGACCTTGCAGTAGATACGGCGATGGGTGTAGGCAAGGCTCTTCCGTACAGAGACTTGGGAACGGGTGCAGTAAATGCCACAGGGAGAGAGCATAAGAGGATCGTCGCCGCAGAGATGAGGACCATGATCAATCGCCGGGAGTAGTTCTAACTCAATCCTAGTAACAAACCCCATGTTCCTCTTTTTAAAGCATAGCGGGACATAGACTTGTCCAGGATGTACAGATAAGATCGAAAGTTGCCAAGAGAATCTTCGTGCCAGGTGCGTCGCAAGTGCACATGTGTGAACTGCGTCCACATGCGACGATCAGTCTTCTTCAGCGGGTTCGAACAGACCCGGGGCCAAATTTCCTAACGAAAGGACCTCTGGAATGTAGATGGTGAGAGATCCTTGACAGAAGAGATCAGCAGTCTTCATCCTGAATCAAAGGTTTAGTAGGTGAAATGGCTTCGTCAGACAGCGAGAGGGAGATCTTACGCATGGTTGGATCGCACGTGGCCCGATATTGACTATCTATGACAGATGCAGTATGTGGGGATACAGAACTTGTAATAAGTATCGCATGCTGTTTGAGCCTGAGGATGTTGCGTGTCAAATTGCGAGTTAGTAGCAAAATGATTGCTTCGCTTCGCCCCTACGAGCTCGCCACATCACGTAAAGCTGATTACCCTGCGACTCGTCGGAGTTTGATACAAACAAGTTGAAGACAGTGAGGTTTTGTTCCGTCTTCAATCTCCTCCAATTGTCACGATAAAAAGTACACACACTCGATATATTAAAAGGACGTAGATAAAATGAAGAAAAGTATCATGTACCGAGCTACACAGGGGACGTGAAGAGATAATCAGGCAAACGGAAACCCAAAGAAGGTACGTTCCTAGCAGGTGCAAGCAGGTCGTCGTATTCGTAACGCGGTGCAATGAGGAAAAATTAAAGGCACAAGAGAACCAAATGGGAAAAGAATGAGTACGGGTATCGCTGTGGACCGTTAGTACATGTGCAGACAACGGATGGCAGAGACAGGAAAGAGAGGGATATGGGACAGGAACAAGTCAGAAGTTGTGCACCGCTAAATTGAGAAGAATGGCTGCTCGCTACCACCCTGCTGCTGCTGTTGCTGAGAGAAGGGGTTGTGGCTTGAGGGACCCGTCGCCTGACCGACAAGTCGACCAGCTTGTTGACCGTAACTGTTGGACCACTGTTTAGCGGATGCAACCTTGAATTCACACTACGTACGTACCGGAGCTGACCAAAGTTACCGAACGAGTCGATACCATCCTCGTCCCGGTTGGCAAACAGGTCTGCAAGTTGCGCATGTGACTGGTCCGCCCTCGTGGGCTGTCTCTGAGATCCCGAGCCTGGAGGTGCTGATTTCGGAGCGGGGGGTGGCGAGAAGCTTTGTGTTGGAAGGTTCCCATTCGAGTAAGTTCCCTGGAGGTTGAAAGATACTGGAGCGGAAGCCTGAGGTCCCGGCGATGAGGAATACGAGGGCATAGGCTGAGGCGACGCTGAGAGAGCAAAGGGATTATTGGATCTACATCAATGCAGGAACCAAACGAGTTGTAAGGATCAGATGAAACACGAGGAGTACTATGTACACACCCAAACCCTGTTGGCTGTCCGACGAGTGGTTGCTGTTGCTGCTGGAACTGAAGCATTTGTTGTTGCAACTGCTGTTGACGCATCCACTCTTCCTGTTGCTGTTGAGCCTGCAATTGGGCTTGCTGCTGCAGTTGGACCTGTTGTTGCATTTGAACATCCTGCTGCTGTCGGGCCCAATCTTGCTGCTGACGCGCATACTCCGCCTAAAGCACCGATAAGATCGTGAGGGTTGAGGTAGAAGCGAATGAATCTACCTGCATTGCTTCCTGTTGCGCTTGTTGCTGGTATGGGTTGAAAGATGTATATTGAGTAGGCATTGCGGTCATTTGTGGCTGCAGTTGTTGGGTGTACTGGGCATCAAGCGGGAAAGGATTGTTCGAGTTTCCGTTGAGATTAATCCTAGGACGAAGATGAATGAGAACATGACGAATTGTGGTCAAGTCACTCACAATTGGTTTTGATCATCGAACAATGCTGACTGGTTGAGATCTTCCAGCTGCTTGCTCCGCTTCTTCTCTTCCTCCTCACTGAGTTTGATAGCCTCTGCAAGGTCTCGTTCCTCCGCGGTCATATGCCCCTGTTTCGCTTGCTCGACGGCCAACGATCTCTTGCTCTCCTCGATGGCACGTCTGAGTTCCTCGTCTGCGTTTCCTGTTGTGCGTTTAGGAGGTGCGCTACGACTTCTTCGCAGCTCATTCTCGTTCACATCTTCATCCTCGCCCTCCTGACCGACCATCCTGTCGCGCATATGGGCTCTCGAACGGCGTTCTTGCCGCAGACGGGACTCGTCGGTAAGGAGGTTGCTGATGTCTTTGGCCTTCTGTCGTACGTTGGCACCTTGATCTTTGCCGTATTCGTCAACAAACTGGAACTCCTTGAGTGTCTTGATCACGTAGAGATTGTCCTTGAAGTAGATCACTACGTTCTCTGATCCAGCATGTAGCAGATAGTCGAGGACAGTCAATGACTGTCCAAATACGTTGTTTGCATCAATGTTCACACTGATGTCCACCGCCTGGGCGCACCTTAAAGACATGACGCCAATTCTTGCCCTTATCATTCAACCGCTTGTCCAACATCTCCATAATCTCTACAAAATCGTTCCTAGAGAATTGTGATTCGTCAATGTAGTATCAGCATAGGCATGAGAGAAAGTCGCGCACTGGTTGTAAGTCATTTGAGCCAGCTCGTTCATCTGCGTGCCCGAAGGTCCCCATGGGTCGTTGGAGGTGGCGTCACGAACCTTCGCCTGGACATCGGAATAGCCCTTGGTATAGTTCTTCGCGACGCGCACGATGCCCTTGCCAAAATGTTGCATGGTCGACATCGGACAACACTCTAGGACGGGGCGATTTAAAGGACTGCGGAATCGGAAACACCGGTTTTGGAAACGTCAAACGTGACGGAAACAGCGCACCCCAATCGTTCGGTTGGTTTCAAAACCGCGACGACCTGGTTCTGAACGTTGACGAAGACGTCTGCGGAGTCGTAGATGGATGCTTGGCGGTCGCTAGTGTGGTGAAGGTAGGCTGAGAGGATGACTGCGTGGTTGGCGAGCCCACTGGACTCGCAGTCTGGAGACACGGTCAGGACGCCGTTCATAAGCGACGGAGGAAACTTACGTCTATATAGAGGTTGAGCAGCCATATTTAGTCATACACCAATGGTGAAGCGGTTATCATGCTTGCCTTCCAAGCAAGCGGCAGGGGTTCGACTCCCCTTTGGTGTATCTTTTTCTTTTTACATGTGGAACGCTGTCCGACGCGCTAATTTAAATTACTGTCGGCACGGTGGCCAGCTTCAAGAGGTGTCCTGAGGACCTTTTTCCCTTTTGTGACTTGCCCTCGGACATCGTTCTCTTTGTCGTCTCTTCGTGCATATAACAGCCCTGTCTTCGTCCTCTTCTCTTGACACTTTCACGATGCTCTACCAATCATCATCTCGCTCTCAGGCTGCTTTACCCTCTGCAGGCCGCAGAGTAAGTCACAAGAAGAGAAGACTAGGCGAAACAGACACGCTCATTACTACTCTATCCAATACGTTGACCTCCGGAGTGCCCTTGACCACGCCTTCGACACATTCTGCGACGTGCAGCAGCTGTCATCGCGCTATCCGTGGTCTCTTCGCGCAGAGTATTCAGTGCGCCAGGTACCGTGTCCACGACTACTTCGACCGAATTACGGCTGAGAATATCCGTAGATGTAGTCAGGAGGTGTGCTCTATATGCACAAGGACATGCGTCGGGTGGCCTTCGTCCGTCGCCCTACCGATAACCACTGGTAGCCTGAACCCTCCTCGGCACCACGTCCGCAAGAGATCCCCTCTGAACGCGACTCAAATCAACACGGTCGCTTCAGCCAGTGTGTCCGGCAAGAGGCGAAAGCCGTTGACATTAGATGAAGATGAGGAGGATGGAAGAACGGATGAGTCTAAGCCCGACCTCGTCGTAGGCTGCTCTCAGACTGTATGCCGCAATTGCTGTTACGAGGCACCGAATAGGTATATCTTCCCAACCTCTTCGCCGACGCTGGACTCACAGACGCGTATACAGTGAAGCATCCATGTGCCACGATTGCCGCGACAGTGCTCAAGCAGCACTCCGTGAAGAAACTACTAAGGACGACGTAGTCCGCATGATCGAAGTCTGACCTGCCTTCAAATTTGTGACCCGCATTTTAATCCCTTATTCCCTTGCATATTTCTCTGATCTCTCATACCACATATCTCATCATCCATTCCTGCTTCAAGTTCACCTATTGCATGTCCATATATACCACAATACCATTACGTTGTCGGAAAGTATGCATCCAGTCGTACCATGATGTCTATGTACTGTGTTTCATGTCAATCGTAGGTCCATCTTTTACTGAACCCGAGATTGAGGTCTATTATTGGTCCTGTGTAACTCAGGACAAAACACAGGTGCCTTGCTAAGTCTTACTAGCCTGCAAGTCTGTGTACTTATCGTTACGCAAGACGCGACCTGACGCGACATAGGGGAAGACTTCAGACTTCTGCCGATCGCGAGTCTATGACTGAGACTTGGACACGCCACTTGAATTATGGATGGCTGAAATCAACAGCCATCACAGTAGTTGTTTCTACTTGAGAGATCGCCTTGTCGGTGAGTATATGGGCGGTGTCTACCAGACTCGGAGCCGCATGCGCAGTGAGCCTCATGCAGACGCAGCAGTTTCGCAGAGTCACCTACACGAAGGATGACGTGAGCAACATTACGTGGCTGAATTGCAGCGCGCCGAGCGCGGGCGCAATACTGTACGTTTTCCGACGGCATCTCGTTCAATAAGAATCGCTTGAGAATCGCAGCTCGACGTCGCAGCCCAGTCGCAGCCACTGCGACTGTGCGATAATGTCTCGAGGCGATGTCTCGTTTGGATTAGCCGAGTACTTACATGGTTTGCGGATGTCCCGTTTTCGGGTGAAGTCGATCAGGTAGAGCTATAAATTTAAAGTCTGCCGGCGATTGCCTCACCTCCTCTTTCCCAGTTACTTCTGCTTGTAAGTATGCAGTATACACTGTCGACTCCGCAGACTGTGGCTCTTGCCATAGTTGCTGGGCTGACGTGGATGACGTTCCATTACTACATTTTGCCATCTTCGTTGGACAATGTCCCAGGCCCTAAACCGAGTTCATTTATAACTGGTACAACCTCTTACTCTATTGATTGACGGCCCATACTGAATTTATTGGTGGTTTGATAGGCAGTCTGCGTGACCTATTCGGGGACGATGCAAGAACCTTCCACCAACATATGTGGCGAACATTTGGACCCGTCGTAAAGCTTCGAACTTTTCTCGGAGTAAGCAGCCTACAGCATGTGCCGTCTTGTGCTACTTATTTAATGACGGTTTCAGCGCCCCATGCTCTATGTGTATGACCCAAAGGCCCTGCATCACATTGTGATCAAGGATCAATACATATACGAGGAGACTCCGGTATTTTTGAAGTGAGTATTGAGACAATAATCGTGGCACAACGACCGATGCTAATTTTGTAAAGCTTTAATCGTCTAGCGTTTGGTCCGAGTTTGCTCTCGTCGTTAGGTTTGTTAAATTCCTCCTCGCGAGTTCAAACCCGTATCTGAGGATCATCAATAGGAGAGGAGCACCGACGCCAACGCAAGATGTTGAATCCAGGTGGGTCAATGTTTATGCATATAACATGAGGTCCATCTCAAATGAAATGACAGTATTCAATATCAACCATATGCGGTACATGTCCTCGACATTCTATCGAGTCACGCGTAATGTCAGCACGGTCCCCTCGCACATCGTTACTAGCTTACACTTTCGTGCAGCTTCGCGAGGCCTTCCGCAGACAAGTCAGCGGCGGACCGAAGGAAATCGAGGTGTTGCATTGGCTGACTCGTCTTGCTCTTGAGCTTATCGGTCAAGGTGGTTTGGGACACTCCTTTGATACGCTGGAGGATGACACAGTCAACCCATTGGCAGAAGATTTGAAGAATGTTATGTACGTCCAGGTGCCTCTGGATTCTGCTTGTTACTAACAGGCTGAGTGCAGCACGATGTTCCGACCTTTCTTCCTCGCTGCACGGTTCATGCCCATTGAACGTCTCGCCAGGTTTGGTAGTGGCAAGTTTCGAAGGTGGATTGTCGACTGTCTTCCGAGCGCGCGTATTCGGCGTTGCATCGAGATTGTTGATCATTTAAATCGGGTATCGACGGATATTCTTGTGCACAAGAAAGCAGCTCTCGCGTCAGGCGAATTGGACTCAGTGGACGAAGGCAAAGATTTGATGAGTGTGCTTCGTGCGTCTTCTCTTGCGTGTGTGTATCTCAGGATCATGCTGAATCGTTCCGGGTATAGTGAAAGCAAATACTCAAACATCCGAAGAAGATAGAATGTCTGATGCTGAATTCTTGGGTCACATGAGGTCAGTGCCTTCGCCATGCCTTCGTCATCGCAAACTCAAAACTCTCCCTCAGCTCTTTGATGTTTGCTGCGATGGAGACAACAAGTGGTGCTCTAGCTCGCATTCTTGATTTACTGGCGCAACATCCCGATGTTCAGGAGAAACTTCGTCAAGAGCTCGCGGAAGCACGCGGAAACGGCGACGAGATCGAGTATGATCGCCTCGTTGCGTTACCGTACCTCGAAGCGGTTTGTAGGGAATCACTGCGCGTGTAAGTTCGTTTCTGTTACCGGAGCATGATTGTATCTGACTCTAGTTGCATAAAGTCATTCACCCACCGTTATGATGTCAAGGACGTGAGGATTTTTTTTGAACCGGGTACCATGCGTCGACTTAACGGTATTTGACAGAGCTCGGGAGGACGTTGTTCTGCCCTTGTCGAACCCGATAAAGGGCAACAACGGCGCCATGATGAACGAGATCAGCGTCCCCAAAGGTACAAATGTCACCATTGGCATATTGGCATCCAACTGCAACGAAGAACTATGGGGTCCCGATGCGCTCGAGTGGAAGCCCGAACGCTGGTTGAAGCCCTTGCCAGACGCCGTCACGGATGCTCACATTCCTAGTATATATTCCAATCTGTAAGCGAAGCCCTTCTCGTTTGGTGATTAGGAGATACTTATGCCTTGCCCTAGGATGACTTTCTTGGGTGGCGGTAGGGCTTGCATGTACGTGACCTATTTTGGGGGATATCAGAGCGAGATCACTGACAATTTGTTCTCACACAGCGGTTTCAAGTTCTCTCAGATGGAGATGAGTGCGTACATTCTACTGTCCGAAAGGTTGAGCAACTGACGACGCCACAAACAGAGATCGTGCTATCTGTGCTCTTGGAAACATTCAAGTTCAGTCCTAGTGACAAGGATGTTCAGTGGAACCTGAGAGGACTCCAGTCTCCTACGGTTGGAGAGAGCCCGAAACCCCAGATGCCGCTGATGGTCGAGCTTATTTCCAAGTCCTCAACATAGTTACAGACATATGCACGACGGAGCGCAGATTGCACGGATGGACATTATGTTTTGGATTCTACATCGTCTGACCCACTCCAGAAGTGCTTCGCTACATTCCAGGATATCCCAAGCAGTTGCCTCTCGAGAATCGAAGTTCGAAGAGAGGCGCGGTCATCATGGTGGTGTACATATCTACCTCTCTCGTCAAGCCCGCCTTCGAATTCCTGACTTCTCTATTGACTTGTTGAGTCTGGCTGCCATGTGTACTTAATACGTTCTACCATACACTTTCGTCAATGTGATCCACTTTTTTCTTGAAGTTGCCACGGTGTTGAGGCCGAATAGTAAATACGCTGCTGTTGCTTCGTGCTGTCGAGAGCGCCTCTTCGGAGTACACCCGGGCCACCCGATGACACCGGTATGGGCATTTTCTATTGACTTGATCATCATTTGACCAGTAAAAACCGCTACAAAGTGGCTCCCAACGTTCAACCCTAGCCCTCCGGATCCGCAAACCCTCAGGCCTCAAGAAGTTGGGACACACGGTCTGCCACCACCTGCCACCATTCGCGTTCAAATGCCGGCTGCGCCATCGTATAGGCTACGTAGGCAGATGTAGGCATGATCGATTTCCACCAGAAAGGGGTAGCCTCGGCTGAGACAGTATCCGGTGTAGTGTGGGACTTCGAATCATTGACAGTATGTCGTCTTTATCTATAAGATGCGCCCATGTGCTGAGACCCACACACACCTCTTTCAGCCCGACAAGTACATCCGCTCTTCAATACCGCTATGGCTTTGCTACAGACCGCCTTGGGTCTGCTCGTCGCATGGGTCATTTGGACTGTAATCCGAACGTCCAAGCAGTGGTCGCCTCTGAGCAACGTTCCAGGGCCCAAACCTGCATCGTGGTTTATAGGCGAGTCCTGTGACTAGTTTGACCTGCGACGAATACTGAATGACTAGCCTTATCCTAGGCGACCTTAAACGTTTCTTTGAACGACATGGATGGGCGTTCCAGAAGGAGTTAATTGGCAACTATGGTCCTGTCGTCAAATTCAGCGCGTTTCTTGGAGTGAGAGAATCCTGTGTTAAGATAAACATGCGCTGATCGTGCTTGTCAGTCACCGATGCTGTATGTGTACGATTCCAAGGCCCTGCACCATATCGTGGTCAAGGATCAGTATATCTATGAAGAGACTTCGGTTTTTATCAAGTGAGTCCGAGCGATCTGCTGTTATTTCTGGCTGCCTTGTTGACCATTGGAAAGCTTTAATTCCCTTGTCTTTGGCGACAGCTTGTTGTCAAGCTTAGGTACGTCTTTACGCAGACGTCGGAACTGATGTCATACTGACATGAATATCTCTAGGGGAGAGACATCGTCGACAGCGCAAGATTCTCAATCCGGTATTCAATGCGAATCATATGCGCTATATCGTCCCGACCTTCTATCGCATAACCAATCAGGTACGAATATCTTGTACTTGAGGCGTCTCTCATATTCTCATCGAGCATAGCTGCGCAAAGCCCTCTCAAATGAGGTCAAGGATGGCCAACGGGAGATCGATGTACTTAGCTGGATGACTCGAACTGCTCTCGAGCTGGTCGGACAAGGTGGACTCGGTCACTCTTTTGATCCACTGGACCGTGACTGGAAGAACCCGTTTGCAGAGGCCGTGAAAGCACTCATGTCAGTTGTGTCGTTCTTGACCAGTGTTCACCGCTCAATATCCTTCCTTCTAGCCCAACCGTATCACCTCTCTTCATTTGGGTCCGATTCCTTCCTCTCGTGTCTTGGCTCGGGACTCCCGCATTTCATCGACGCGTTGCGGAGATGCTACCGTTACCCCGTCTCCATCGTACGATAGAGATCGTTGACACGTTGGAGAATAAATCGAAGGAAATCCTCGCACAGAAGAGGGCTTTACTGGCTCAAGGTGATGGGGCATTGGAACAGCAAGTCGGAGAAGGAAAAGATATCATGACTGTCTTACGTGCGTTCTTTCACGATATCTTTCCAGTATGTACCTAAGTGCTTTTCTTCTAGTGAAAGAGAACATGCACGCCTCAGGTGATGAGAAGATGTCCGATACCGAAATATTGGGACACATGACGTGAGCATTTCTATGATCACTGTACCATCCGAGCCGAATTTGCTGAGCGATGACATCCAAAGGGCTCTGATTTTTGCAGCAATGGAGACCACGAGTGGTGCACTGGCGCATACACTGCAAGTCCTCTCGGAACATCCGGACGCGCAAGAGAAACTTCGTCAGGAAATTATAACCGCTCGCGGGGACCAAGAACAAATTGACTACGACGAGCTCATGAATTTGCCGTACCTCGAAGCCGTGTGTAGAGAGACTTTGCGAATGTAAGTAGTGTGATATAGCTCAAAGAATGGGTCACATTGACACTCCTCCTCAGGTATTCTCCTGCTACTCAGATGACCAGAGTGTAAGCCCTACGCAGCCGTTCGTCGAAACAAAATATAATAATGATTGACATAATCCCTCACAGCACAACCAAGGACGTGATCATGCCTCTTTCAACACCACTTCGTGGAAAGGACGGAACCATGATGAGCGAGCTCCTGGTGCCCAAGGGAACCGGTATCGTGATTGGGATACTGGCGTACAACATAAACCCCGCAATCTGGGGACCCGACGCACATGTGTGGAAACCAGAACGCTGGCTGGAGCCCCTCCCAGAGACCGTCACGGACGCGCATGCACCAGGAGTCTATTCGAATTTGTGAGAGACTTTACCGGTGTATCTACAATGGCTAACACAATTCTGCATGGACTCAGGATGACGTTCTTAGGTGGCGGCAGAGCTTGCATGTACGTGTACCTCTAGCTCACCCTCCATCTTGTTGCTGATCATATTGGATTCTAACTTTTCAGTGGCTTCAAATTCTCTCAACTCGAAATGAGTACGTGTCGCATCTTAACACATATCCTTCGCACGCACGCACTGACGCTTTTGGCTACCACACAGAGGTCGTTTTGTCGGTGCTTCTGGAGACCTTCAAATTCACGCCATCCGACAAGGAGGTTTACTGGAACTGGGCGGGCGTACAGTTCCCCACCGTAGGGAAAGAGAGTTTTGAAACGAAGATGCCTCTGCGGGTCGAATTAGTTCGCTGACCTTCATGCGGATGTTGTATATTTCCAATATCCTTGCGGGTCGCGGGCATACAATTAGTCTCAAACTAAAACCCTCCACCCGCGCAGTCGGTTATACAATTCTGTCGGTACATACAGTACTTATGGGTAGTAATCGGCGAGGTATCATCCAATCACTGGCATCGGTCACCACGGTGGCTTCAATGCTTCTTACATTACCGGTGTAGTCAAAATAGAGTGGCAACGCAATACTTATCGCTTTACATAGAAAGAGAATAAAAATTATTATTCCAAGCAAGCGGGAGGGGTTCGACTCTCCTTCGGCGTATCAGACTTTTTTCCCTGTCGGTTGCCTGCCCAACACATCTGTCTCGGAAAACGTTGTAAAGGTATGGATATGTAGCATATGTTATATGAACAATGCGGCATCAATGCAGACCAGAGCCCTGCGACTCAAACCGCGACGACAAAGGCAACCATGAAGTGGCTATTATGGAATCTTCCAAACGATAACGAAATGTTCTAAGTGCTCTGATATGCTATGCGAAAGAATGACTATGCAGACAAAACAGAAAGTGTCAGAGACCGGCCCTACAATCACCTGCATGTACCGGGGTATGGTATGGTATACGAATCCCCAACAAAAAACCAAAAAAGAAAATCAAAACATGCCGGGCCTTGACTTCGGAGAGGGAAGCTTGGGGACAGGAGGGATGGTAGACTTGCCATACATCGCCTCGACGCGTTGGACAAACTTCTGCCGCACATCTCCGCTGCGCTCCCCATCGAGGATGCTCATGCGGCTCTTGGCACTCCACACGCTATACCGATTTGCCTTCTCGGTCGAGCCTTCGCCATCGCTGTCTTCAGCGTCGAAGAACTGCGTGGAGCGCACATCAACGTCTTCGACATCTTGGTTCTGATCGTGGGCGTATGTGCTATAGATGTTTGGATCCTCGTCGTGGTATATCGACTCACTGCCTTCCTGACTGAGATCTTGCTCATCAGAGGACGGACGACGGTAATCCAGGATGACGTCCTCCTCCTCATCTCCATAGTCTCCGTAATCTATCCAAGACCGCTGTGAGTCTTCGGAAGGCCGTGTATGATTATCCAGAGCAGATGCTGATCGAGGTTGCCAATGCGCATCCAACTTCTGCTGAGGTATCACCGCCCGTTGCTGATGACTGTACACATCCGCAGACATCGGGCCCGATATGTTCACCATCTTTGTTCCAAGACGCATCGGACGGGTGTTGCTTCCGGTGGGGCTGTTGCCCCGAGCTATCGACGTTCTTCTCACAAGATCCGCCGACTCCTGGCGGGGAAGAACAGGCTGGGTAGGGAAGGGTGAGTTTCGTCCTCGCTGAATGGACATTGTACGAGTTAGCGGCTCGTCAGGAAGTGGGGCCGGGGCCACCGGGAAAGGCGATTCGCGTCCCCGTTGGGCTTGCTGAGATGCAGGGATTCGTTGTAAGAACAGAGGCGAAGACGGCCTGTTGGACGGAGAAAGACCTGTGGAGGACGATGAGTTAGGCCCGCCTGGTGAGAGCTCGCTCTTCCAAACGGGCGAAGGGGCGCGCTGTTGGCTCCAATCGTGACGAGGGGAGCTGGGGATCGGTGGTACTCTAGGCAACGGTCCCGAGGGAGGAGGACTTGGCGGAGGAAGGTCGTAGTAAGCCAAGACATGAGGTCTGACATTATTCGGGGTAGTTGGACTGGGTAAAGGTGAGTTTCCTGACGACAGTCTGGAATTCTGTGATGGGCTACGGGGCACGTCGGGTGTACGATTCCACGGGGATAATGTGTCGCCCGTATCCGGTGCGCTACCAGATGACGGNGAATGTTTCCCAAACGAACGAGCACTGGCAGCAGGTGTGGGCGGTGTGAGAATGAGCGGAACGGGGGTATGTTTGGCCATAAGTGCATGCGTATTCGGCGCAGATATTTGAGGAGATACTGTCTGGGCGGACGGATTCTTCTTGGGTCTGGGCATGGATATCATTGGAACAGTGGGCTTTCGAAGAGGGGAGGTCGCTTGTAGGGCCGCGGGAGATTCCGCAGAGGAATTCGTCGAGATGGTATCCAAGGAAGGACCCTTCGCGCGAACAGGAGTATGAACCTGAGATAGATTTCTTTGACCAAAGGTCGCTAGCAGGTCCGTACTTGGTGAGCGAATAGACCCAGCATCTATGAACACGTTCGGGATCGCCTTTGGCGAATCCAAGGGAGTTTGTACGCCTATGGAAGGCTCTACAGATGAGTTGAGAGAGGGCTCCATGGATGAGATTGAGGTATCATAGGTTCGCGTGCTCGCGTTGAGCGATCTCGTCTCGACGGCCGTACGTTCACTGGGCACGGGAGTAACGGTGCGCGAGTCCTCTGAGAATGGCATTTCACCCTTGGCGAACATGTCCGCAATCTTCAGTTGCATCGGAGGTAGAGAAGGCACAGGTGGTACTACTGAAGCGGCCTCTGAAGGACTATTCTTCTTCCGGGAAGACTTGCCGTTCATTCGGAAGAACCTAGAACGTTTCTTGACGGAGGACTCGGAGAGGTAGGCACCGTCAGATTCGTCCCCGGTCTGATTGCCTGCAGCTGCATTTGCAGCTTTGGCAGCAGCAGCTCGATCCCGTCTGCCCTTGCCAAAAGTCATCGAGATATATCCACCGTCGGACTCGCCGTCTGTCATGGACTTCTCCAACGCCTCCTTCTCCTTCTTGGCTTTCTTCTTCTCCTTCCTCTTCCGTGACGAGAATTCGGAAAGATAGCCACCGTCGCTTTCCTCGCCTGGTACATTCCCGTCCTCCTTGAGCTTCTTCTTACTCTTCTTTTTCTCCTTCTCCTTGTTGCTTTTGGTACCGTCACTAACGTACCCACCATCGCTCTCATAACCGTCCGGTTTGGCCTTCCGTAACTTTGCACTCTTTGCCGGTGGAGGCATCGGGGAAGGAGCGCGTGGTTCCGGGGTATTGCTCAGGTCAAAGTGAATAGCGCGTTGTGCGCCGGGTTCTGGTGTCAAGCCATCGTTGCGAGAGTAGCCAAGATCATCCAAGCTAGGTTTGCCAGATTTCGCCGGCGAGTGCGACTGACTGGAGAAGGAATTGGATGTGGAAGCACCGGCGCCTGGCCGGTGGTGACGAAAATTAGAGCCATAGGCAGATTCCTCAGATGTTGCTGTCGAGGCATATGTCAGACTCGGTGACACCATGCTCTGTAGCAAGGTGATTTAGCGAAGATTCACAATAGAATAAAGACGACGCACTCACCTCGGCATCTTCATCGACCTCTTGCAGGGGATTGAACATCCATCTCGCGACAGCGCTACTGTCTGCGACACCGAGTTCAAGGGCAGTATCAAGGATTGAGGCTCGAAGGACCGAGTTGCGCTCTACAACGCGCTCACGCCTCCTGGCAGGGGACACAGCGGCCATGGTGGATGTGAAAGAAGAGAAGTGAAGAGTGAGAAACGAATGACTGGCTGAAAATGCCGAACGTAAGCCATGTGACAGGACAAATTAGACTTTTGTACCCACAAATTCCAGCAACGGGGATCACGACGGCACCTGATACGACCAGGTATGCAAAGTGATCAGCAATGCATTGAATACGAGATAAACGAGAGGGAGAGGGGGTATGAATCCACCGGAAGATGCAGAAGTAGAGGAACAAGTGCTTGAAGGTCGTCTTGTCGTTGCTCTGGCGCCACTCTAAATATATTACGTCTCGATTCCCGATTCAGATTTGGTCTCTTCCTCGGTCTAGACGCCATACGTATGTTGTTTCAAAAGTTTCATGGTCACTACTGAAAACACGATTGAACGCTATATATCATGTTGGACGCGTGTATATCTGTCCCATGAAACATAATGAACTTCCCAAAAGCTTTGAGAGTCGCAACAGAGATGATACCGGTGGCAGTAGGTATTATCGTGATCTTATCTCGTTTCTTCACATCAGGGCGCGACTCCGAGTCTCTCTTCCACCCCCTACTACTAAGTGCACTCGAACTCTTCGCCTTTCGTTAAGCGTTTGTCACAAAATGTTCCCAGGTACGCGTAGCGCGATACATGTCGCTATCGAAGCCATGACAGATCCTGTCCTGCTCCAGCCTCACAGCATGTCATCAAGGCATTCAACAAACTCATCGACTTGTTGCCAGATGTCGAGCGCAACAAGGTATGTATAGGCCATTCTCCATAATCATAACTATCTCTGAAACTCTCTCAGACGCATGTAGCTTTACTTGCAGGATCCGTGACGCCGTTCAGAAATGACACTGATCGGGAGATGCCCTTCCGTCAAGTGCGTTATGTACATCTACTTCGTTCGTTCGTTGCGCTGATGACTTGTTGGTAACAACCGTTTATCAGGAATCAAACTTCTACTATCTCTCAGGTTGCGCTGTACCCGGATCCTATTTGTTGCTGACCTATCAGCATGGAACCTCACTCTCTGGCACGCCTTCCGTGCAGCTGTTCATCCCAGAGATCGTAAGCGACACTCTCATGTGGTCAGTTCCCCCTCCGACACCAGAGGAAGCCATTGGACTTTTTGACGTCACCCACGTATCTCATTCCTCGTCTTTGCCGAAAGCTATCATCGAACAACTGAAGGCTTTTTCAGACGCGGTATTCCATGTCCTACCCAAGGGATCGCCGCTCTTTCCGACGCTTGCAGAGCAGTACATTGGTCTCGCGACATCTAGGAACGCCCCCATTACAGATAAATACCTCCTTCGAGCTGTGCACCAGGCTCGCCTCACGAAGGATGATGCAGAGATCGCCCTCATCCAGAAAGCGAATGACATCAGCTCACGTGCGCACGAGGTAGTGATGCGGGTTCTTGGGCAAGCCGTCAAAGGTGCCCTGAAAAAGAGCAAGGATGCTGGGACCCGACCTACTCTTCCGGGCGATTGGTTAATTGAGAAAGAGGCCGAGGCCGAGGCTATCTTTGTTGCATCGTGTAGACGAGAGGAGTGCGTCCGAATTTCGCACATCAACACTTAACGATCTCACTGAAATGTTCCTCTGATAGTTCAGTTCATCAGGCATACCTTCCCATTGTGGCTGCATCGAACCGAGCTTCGACTTTGCATTACTGCTGCAACGATAAAGCGTTCGCATGGGGTCCGGTCGGGAAGCACGATCATAAGAACAATCAGCAATTGGCTCAAGACGGGGAGCGTGAACTGGCGCCACAGGTCCTTCTCATCGATGCAGGGTGTGAATGGAATTGCTATGCATCTGACAGTGAGTCGCACGTTTCATACATGCATGTATGGTGTCTCAAAATACGCGAAAATAGTCACACGGACCATGCCCGTCGGAAATGGCGGAAAGTTCACTCCAGAGGCTCGCGCTATCTATGAACTTGTATTGAAGATGCAGAAGGTATTATTCGTTGTACTATCTCCGAACAGCAGTATTAACGGTTACGTCATCAGCTCTCATTTGAGGCACTCAAGCCCGACCTTCACTGGGACGCCATTCAGCTCCTGTGTCATCGGACTCTAGTCAAGGGTTTCCAAGAGCTGGGCATATTCAAGACTCCCGCATCTCCTGGGTCCGGGTCGTGGAACTCTGAAGAGGCCATCCTTGCCTCTGGTTCCAGTACAGCGTTTTTCCCTCATGGGGTTGGACACTCTCTTGGCCTCGACGTCCACGATGTCCCGAGTGCGAGTGATCCGGAAAAGAACACGACCATCCAGGGTCTTGAGCTCGGACACAAGAGTTTCTACCGTGCACTTCGTCTGAGGTTGCCTCTTGAAGTCGGGATGGTTGTGGTACGTCCCTGACTATTGGGCCATGTGCTATGACGATTCATGAATATTGTTGATACGCTTTAGACTGTGGAGCCTGGAATCTACTTCCATCCTCATTTGTTGTCCGCCATCCGGGACTCGAAGCACATCGACCACGAGGTGTTGAAGCGATATGAGAACGTTGGTGGTGTGAGGATCGAGGACGTCGTGCTGATCACACCAGACGGGTACAGGAACTTGACCACCGTACGGAGTGACGTCGAATGGCTGGAGGGAGTTTGCTCGGGGGCTCTCTAACTCGGAGATACGGTCTTACCGGCGATGTGACGATGTACGAGTAATACGAACGGGATCAAACGTGTAGTGTGTATTCATCAATTGTATCCCGACTTGTCCCATGTAGAGCCTGCGCAGATCCAACCGCAAATCTCGACAAATTTCGCTCGACGACCCTTGAAATGAGGCCCTTCAGCTGCGGAAACTTGGATGAACGCGGAGATAAGATTAGATTCTCGTGTATGATCATAATGATCGGTGATGTCAGCTTGAGACTCTTATCATACTTTTGTCGCGTTGAAATCTTCAACATCTAACTTATTCTACTGAACTGGTATGTGTTTCGCTCATACCGAGATTGCATCGCACATTTGCTTACGAGCAACCATATTGACAGTCGCTCTCCCACACATGACCCGACTGTGATAATTCCGAGCCAAAATGTTCGTCTTGTCCATAATCAAAGTGCGTCTTATGGCACTCCGTCTCTCCGAAACCCTCGACTGAACTGTACTGCCTAGGACACCGTACCGGTGCACCCGCAGCACTTTGATCTACCGCCAGAACAAGCCATCATCAACGAGCTGAACAAGAAATACGCGAACCGTGTGCTGCACGAGGTCGGCCTATGCGTCTGCGTGTTCGACCTCTCGGAGGCTGGGGAGGGCAGAGTCCGTTTTGGTGACGGGTTCTACTGGTATAAAGGTACGCATCGCCACCGTTGAAGCCGTGGTGCTAGTCCTAAAATGTTGACAACAATTCTTAAACCCCGCCACCCGTGTTTTTGTGTGTCGTGGTGACGGTTCCAGTTGTATTCCGACTTGTGGTGTTTCGACCGTTTGCGTCTGAGGTTATCCTTGCAAAAGTCAAATCATCTGACGAAGATGGTATACGCAGTGCGTGAAACGGCGGTGTTTACGCTTTTTGGAGTCACCTGGACGCTAATGACATATGTTTATCGTTGCACTTAGTCTCTGTCGGGTTTTTCGACGACATCTACGTCCCGCTGATCTATCTTCCCGAGCCATCCGCGTTGTGAGTGCCTTTCACGTCACGTTCAGAGCTTCTTGCACGTCATGTTTCTGACTGAACAACATGGCACGACTTACGTTCCGTTTGACGAACTTGACCTTGCAGCGACCCAAACGAGCGTGCCCATTTCTGGCTACCAGGCTCCGAAACGACCAACAAACACGAGATGCTCGACTCGGCGGTGGCAGACCGCATGTACATCGACGCCGGCGAGGTCGTACGCGTACGCGTCGAAGCAGACGAATTTTATGACGACGAACCTGGTCCGCCCAAAGCTACCGAAGGCGTGCACCAGGCACCGTCCACAGAAGGTCGCAGAGCGCCGTATACAATAACAGTGAGTGTTCACGATCGATTGTTTTCGTCATTAGGAAGAGAACATGTGGGGTATAGAAGTTACTAACACGTGAAATGTGATACTAGTGCTCTATGTCTGAACAAGGATTAGGACCGGTGGCATGGTGGAAAGATGCGGGTGTTGAAGCTATGGATGAAGAATGACTATGTAGAGATGAAAAGGAACCTGGGTATGGGATTATAGAAGATTACATGTGTTTTGTTCCAGCGACCGTCGCGAATGTGAATTTTGAAACTGATGATGCAGAGAGGGAGTTGAAATGGTGCTGACGAGGAAAGAAAATTATAGAACATCGAAGGTGAAAGGAATAAAAACAGTTGAAGAGTGGGGGGGATAGACCCAGAATCTAGATGGTGAATGCGATCCTATGGCAGCGGAAGTGTTCGTAGCATTGTGTTCGTCATCCAGATATCCAAGTTCAAGCCCCAACCTTCTGCAGTCTCCGCCTGAGCTGGTCTACCGCATGATCACAATCGGTTGTGACGGCAGTCGACCACGTCCACCTGAACGCCTCGCGAAGATCGCCGCAAAGGCCATCGAGCGCATCCAGGGTGACGTTTCCCGCGGCACTGCTCTCTGTGGTGACGTCTTTCATCCGTCGACTCTGGAGGTAATAAATCTGTCCTGTCTCGTACGAACGTCTCAGGATGTCCTGAGAGAACGGCCGGCGGATATCGTCATAGACTTGAAGCGCGAGAGGAAGCGTCTCACGCGTAGTTTCTGGACGAGCGAGCAGCGAGGCCAGAACTAGGCCGTCCTGGATGGGGAAATCAGTCTCAGGTGTTGGTCGGATGATCACGTTCTCTACACACCTCGATAGCTTGACGCGCCGGANGCTTGGTGAGGCGTCATCGCATGAGCCTGAAATAAGACGATGAGAAACGTCGAACTGCGCATGAACGAATGATTCTACTTACAGCGTCACCGAGAAGTACGACGCGACCGGAGACAAATGACGGCAGCGAAACAACTGAGTTGACTACCCATCGTGATGGCTTCTCCATGTTCTAGACAAACGTATATGTCAGTGAGATGCGTAATCAGCGAGGAGATCATGTCTCACTTTTACGATTGCTTGAACTTGCGGCTCCCAGCCAACGAAGTTCGCCATGAGTTCCTCTCGTGACACCTCTTCGACCAATGGTCCGGAGTAAACGGTACCATTCAGTTCAGGTTTCGAAATGAGGGCGACGACGTTGATCAGTTTGCCGCCTGAGATAGGATATGTTATGATGTACTGTTAAGGGAAATCAATGAGCACAATGTCGTCATAGCGTAGATATTCGGGTGCATTACCTTGTTTTTCCCCAGATACTGTCATATGAGCAAAAGGAACCAATCAGTAAAGAGTTTACTTGAGTGTAGAAGAACGAGGTGGGGCTCACCAGGGTTGGAGCAGTCAGAGAGTGATGGCTCGGGAACGCTTTTTCGAGGACTTCTCTCGCCATGAGGGAACGATAGACCACCTGTCCGGTCCAGGTCGGATTCTTGTTACGGCGCATGGCGTCAGAGTGCTCTTTAGAGCAGATCTTCTCTTCTTCCCATTGAGAGGCCAGTTTCTCATACATGTTCGTGCGAACGGATGACTTTATGCCATCGGCGCCTACAAGTACATCGCATGTTGCTACTGTGCCATCCTTGAAGTTGAGCGTGATGGGACCGGCGCCTGAGTCGTGATAATTGACGAGTCGTTTTTGGAAGTGAGTGCGATAAGTCTTCGGCCCGGTCTCTAACAGAATGCGAAGAAACTCGGGTCGATGAATAGTGACCAGATCGACTGTACAAGTGCACGTTCAGGAACTTCATCTCAGATTCAACAGACAGCCGATGAACATACCCATACTCGTGCCGAAAGTGATACCCTCAGCTTGATCAGCTTTGCGATAGTGTTGCTTGCCGCCAGCTACGTAGAAATCAACGTCAGGGTCTGGACTGTGTCTCTCATTTCATTAGAAGGACATACCTGCGGGAGCAGATGCTGAGTACCTCTCAAGCTCCTCTTTCAATCCGACGGCTTTGAGAGCATCCCACACACGAGGCCACATTCCGATACCAGCACCGACCATGCCAAAGGCGGCTGCCGACTCGTAGATGTCAACTTCGATGTGAGGCGCGGAGTGCGAGAGTGCGATGGCCAGCGTCAAGCCACCAATACCACCACCACTGTATGAAACATGTGCGTTAGCTTCTCAGGTAGGTTCGTCACGGGAAGGCAGGGACGTACACGACAGCAATCTTCATCTTGCGTTGAGCAGTCATAGTACTAGAGCAGTAAGGGTTCAAGGGTGTTCAGGGTGTAGACACGTCGGCTACGAAGTTCTGAAGTAGGGTGCAGTAGTGGAGACTTGAGAGTTGAAGTGGAGTGGAAGTGCGATGGTAAATGAAGAAGTGAAGCTGCTGCTTTAAATACAGAGGTGGTAAGAGCAAAGCTGCATGGAAAGGCATGCGACCGGAACTGAGTACTGAATCGACGGAGTGAGGAACAGAGGAACTGCTACACGCGTCCGAGGACGGATTGGGCCAATTGAGGATGCTAGTCCGATCTGGATTGTTTCGGTGAGTGTATGGCAGCGGCGGAAATGTAGACATCAATAGAGCAGAGGTTGGCCTGTATCGACAGCGGAATGAGGCAATGGACGGCCGTATACGGACATGGCCCGCTGGGTAGAGGTTTTCGGTAGGTTCTCGGGACAGAGGGTTGGAGGACTGAAAACAGTCGGTAAGATCACGCAAGTAGATCTTGGCGAGTACCTGTGGGTGCGGCTGTTCCCAGGAGGGGCAATGTGAGTAGCATGGACCCCGTTGTTGGGAGCAGCCCAGCACCACATTGCAGATTTCATGTTTGCGATAGATGGCCGTTCTTTGCGAGCTGGAAGACGCTTTGCCTGATAACGGTAGCAGCAGCCAGGACCCGGTAAACCCCTTCACTTCCGGACCCGGGACACCAGCGCTACGCGAATTGATCCTCTGCAACTCCGCACTCTCGCGGCCTTGCTTGACAACGCCCTGCACACTTCCGAAACAACTGCTCGGATACACAAACACCCATGTCGGCCCTCCCATCCATATCCAAGTCTGAAAAATCTTACATCCAATCTGCCCTCCACGCAGCGCATCCCTTGCGTGATGACGGACGCTCATTGCACGATTTCCGAGCCGTATTACTAGATACCGGCGTCGCGCCCCTCGCAAATGGCAGTGCGAGAGTCAATATTGGAAAGAGTCCGGAAGAAGGTGGCGGAGGGACCGAAATACTTGCTGCAACGAAGCTCGAGGTCGAAACACTCGATAGCGGAGACTCCACGGATGGCGGGAGAATCGTCTGCACAGTAACATGGTGCGTGTTTATTTCCGGAATTGCCGCTTGCTTTCCACGACTGAATAGTTCAAAGAAAGCTCTCCAGCTGCGTATCCCTTCTTGTCATCAAATGCACTTGACGAGCTGCAGTTCGACTATACAACTGTATTGCACCAAGTCCTCTCGCATCCGTCACTGCACCCCAGCAATCTGGGCATTCTACCGCATAAAAAAGCATGGCTACTCAACCTGGACTTGGTTGTGCTATCGGACGCGGGGAACGTATACGACGCGATGTTCATGGCTGCTCGGGCTGCAATGTGGGACACGAAAGTCCCAGTCACTCGAGCCGTTCAGTATACAGCTAAAAGTGGAAACGCCTCCAAGCCTGCCGACGGAAAGATGGAGGCAGCAGACGAGGCGTCCCTGAGCGGGTTCGACACACGGCAGATCCCCTCGGCTGCCGATTTCGACTTGCCAGATTTCTGGGATGAGGGAGAAGCGTTGAGTGGGAGAGAAACGTGGCCTTTGGCCATCACACTCAACATTGTGAGTCTTCTTCCGCGGCGTCTTCTTGACGGGACGATCAGGACAAGAGCTAAGAATGTTCACAGCATTCTGCCACTCACTTCCTGGATGCGACATTGAAGGAGGAGGCGGCAGTACCTCTAAAGCTGGTTGTCGCATTCACCTTTTCTACCCCTTCTACACCGACGCTACAAGCGATGCGGTTGCTCGGTCCCGGCGAGCTAGAACACCCGAGGCTGCAGACTTTACTCTCGGTAAGTTGCAGGATCTTCTCATGTTGTGCGATTACATTTTGACTCACACGGGATCGAAGGAGGCGGGGAAGTACGCTCAACAAATGTACGATGCACTAGAAGTCAAGCTTCGCGACGAGGATTTCAGACGGAACCAGAAAGCTAGGAACAAGTTTGCCCAACGATAAAGTTGACCATATGCGACAATCACAACGTCTGATCCTTGCACTGCTGAAGCCGCGCTTTAGTGATCGATCGTGTTCTACAATGTGTACCAAATACAAAACTTTGCAACATCTCTGCATCACAACACATTCTAGTATGTATCAACCCTATGCAGCCCCGCTTCCGCGATCTCTTTGGCGTGACCTCGAAGTACAAGGTTCAGCCCCCCGCGCTCGTGACAGTTTTCAAACTTGAAACTTTGAGCCAGTATGTCCAGATCTTGTTCGGTCTTGCCCTTGAAATGATCTGCCCATTCCAATACCATGAACTCGCTCACAAGCTGGCATCGACTGAGACGAGCTACGCGTTCCTCCACACTCCAGACGGGGAACGGGTACAAGCGTCGATCTTCTTCGTTAGGAACGGCCTCCTTGATTAGCTCGACGATGGGGTCGTACGCGTACTTGACGGCTTTATCGTCTGCGCCCCAGGAATCAACAGCCAGGCGGAATTTCTTTTGGAGGAACGACGCGAAAAGTTCCATGTATGGCGTTGTAGGTGCAACGTACACCATGCCTTGGAAACCAATATCCTTATAGAGCCAGATGGACCAGCTCAAGCGATCCTGACAAAATATCGGCAGTCAGCACGAGATATCTGCGGTTAATGTCTTGGGTGCGCACCTTGTGATATAGCTCCAGCTGGTCTTTCAAGACATTGTATCTCCGTTCATTGATCTCGTCAGTCGCGTCCCCGTCATACGTCGTGCGTGCGTACACCGGGCCCCATTCACCATTCCAAACGCACAACCCGCGCTCGTCCATCCACGCCCGCTTCTTCTCGTAACTCCTCTGCATCCTTCGCCTCTGCTCGTCCGTGCGTGCGTAAGGCTCGGGCGACTTCGGGAAGCCGTACACAGAGTAATCGTGAATGGAATACGCAGCGTTCGGCCAGCGCGTCCCGGCGTCGTCTGGGAAGCCTGAGAAATCCGTGGAGAACGTATTCCCGTCGAAGAACAAGGCGTGGTGGGGGTCTGCGGCGCGGATGGCTTCGTACACCCTATCGTAGTAGGTGATCAACCCGCTGTGTTTGGGATCAGCGGGCTCGTTCATGGGGTTGTATCCTGCAATCCACTGCTCGTCTTTGTAGTGCTTCGCGATCTCGGTCCAGAGCCAGACTAATCTGTCTTGGAAGTCCTTGTGGATCCAGAATCCGGCGATGTGGGTGCCGTGGTCGGAGTGCCAGCCTCCGTTCTGCCCTCCCGGAGCTGTGTGCATGTCGAGGATGGTGTATATACCTTGCTCGGCGCAGACCTTGACGACACGGTCCAGGTGAGCGAAACAGTTGGGCTTCAGGACGCGTGGGTTCAGGTTGTCTTCGAAGTGACGGTAGTTGATGGCGATACGAATGCAATTGAGTCCTAGTGACTTGAAGAACTTTGCATCGGCCTCGGCGAAGAAGTACTCTAAGAACTAGTGCGGATGGGGTATGGTCAGTCGAAGTCACAGCAGGATGCACATCATGATCATGTAGACAGACGCACCTTGTCTAAGAAGTACTCTGCCTTCTGCTCGCCGATGACCTGAGTCAGAGCCTCTCGTATTTGGAACTCGCATCCCGGATATCCTTTGGAGACGATGCGGTAAGCTCCTCAAAGCGTTCTTCTGGCGTGAACCCGAATACCTGTAATGAAATTCTCCATCCTGTTTACATAGTCAGACACTGGGCCATCACCCCAACACAGGAGATGCGCACTCACGTCATCCAGCCTCCCAAACCAGCGCCCCGAAGAATGACTTCCTTTCCATCCGCATCGACGATCTTCGTCCCATTAATTCTCAACATCTTGTGCCAATAAGAAGTAGTCGTAGAGTGCAATTTGGCCTGGGAGACGATGCGCAATTGTCGGTCGGCAATGATAAAGGTCAGACCTATATGGGTAAAGTGAAGCACCTGCTCAATGACGGCCCGTCATAAAGAACCTCTTGCACGGCGGGCCGTCGTATAGCAGCTGACGATAGCATCAGGTCCTGGAAGGACTTCCGCTATGCAGAGGGTAATGACTTTCCCATTGGTCCGTCCGAGCCACTGGTCCTAGTCTGAGCTTGGTAACGTTATCGCGGAACATAGATATCTCACCTGTTCCTTTCTTTCATCTGTAACAAAGCCGAAGGTCGTTGAAGAATGTGTTCACGAGGAGGGAAAGTAGTCTTTGGTGGCGGGCGGAGCGGAGTTTTTTGATCCACAGCACTTGCCTGAAATGGATCGTCACCGGCCACGTCACGGTTTAGGCACCAATCGTCGCTCGACGCGTTCGTCCTGCCTTCGACATCTCTCGACTCGTACGCTCAATTTCCAACTTGGAACAGTCGGTGTCGGCAACGTATCAATGTCATATGTCCATGCTCCGGAACATATCGCCGTCCCAGACAAGAGTTATTCGTGGCATACCCTCGGAATATTGTCGGTGGAAGAGGCACACATGGATTCAAATCAATATAAAGACAATGCGGGGTAAAGCTGCCTGCTCAGACGGTTCCTATCGAACCTCACCCGCGCTCCCAAACAACCATGTCGTTCTTGAAAGTATCTGGAACGAAGATCGTCGACAAGGATGGGAAGGAGGTCATCCTGCGCGGCGCTGGCTTGGGTGGATGGATGAAGTGTGTACAGCTCACTATTTTGCTTCTGGATCTAATGGTGTGGTTCATTACAGCATGGAGAACTTCATATCTGGTAAGTGCATCGTTACGACAGAGGTGGAACTCGTCTGAACTCGCGGACCTCCAGGCTATCCAGGATGTGAATTCCAGATCCGTGCTGCTCTTGCGGACGCTGTTGGCTCCGAAAAGTCCGAATTCTTCTTTGACAAGGTACTTTTAGCTTGACGCCGTCTCTACCTTCATAATGGCCCTGACGGTGCTTGTCACCAGTTCCTGGAGTACTTCTTCACCGAGGACGATGCTATTTTCTTCAAGAGCAGCGGTCTTAACTGCATTCGTCTGCCATTCAACTACAGGCATTTCGAAGGTGGGTCTGACCATTGCCATAACACGTGGAAACATCACTGATTCAGCGATTGCACAGATGATATGAACCCTCGTGTTCTCAAGACCGGAGGATTCAAACATCTCGATCGTGTCATTGATCTGTGCGCCAAGCACGGCATCTACACCATCCTTGACCTCCACACCGCTCCCGGTGGTCAGAACACTGACTGGCATGCGGATGCTGGTACCCACATTGCCAACTTCTGGAACCACAAAGATTTCCAGGACCGGACACTTTGGCTATGGAAAGAACTGGCCGAGCACTACAAGGACAACACCTGGATCGCCGGTTACAACCCTCTGAACGAGCCCACTGACCCATATCACACCCGCGTCATCGATTTCTACGACCAGGTTTACAAGGTCATCCGCGCTGTAGACCCCGACCACGCACTCTTCTTCGACGGTAATACCTTCGCGTCAGACTTCTCTTACTTCGGTGACGTCTACAAGAAGTGGGAAAACTCTGCCTACGCGATCCACGACTACACTCTCTTCGGTTTCCCGAGCTCCCCCGAGCAATACGTTGGCAACGAAACCCAGCAGCGACGTCTCAGGCGCAGCTACGAAAAGAAGCGCGAGTGGATGGACAAGGCAGGTCTTTGTGTCTGGAACGGTGAATGGGGTCCCGTTTATGCGAGGAAGGAGTACGATGGTGAGAAGACGGAGGCGATCAATGAAGAGCGATACACGGTCCTCAAAGATCAGCTAGCTATTTACAACAAGGTACATTCGAGCCATGATAACGAACATGATGGTTCCGTATTGATGATGATTTATCATCTCTGAAGGATCGGTTGAGCTGGTCCATCTGGCTCTACAAGGATATCGGTTTCCAGGGAATGGTCTTCGTCTCCCGCGAGACTCCCTACATGACCCTCTTCAAAGACTTCCTGGCGAAGAAGCACCGTCTCGCTATCGACGCGTGGGGTGCCGATGAAACTCACATTCGTTCCGTCTACCAACCTCTCGTAGACCTCATCAAGCAAGAAGTCCCCGAGCGGTACCAGGCTATTTACCCCGCACCCGTCTGGAAGCTCCAGGACCGCATTGGACGTCTATCCCGTAACATCCTGCTCTCCGAGTTCATGGTCAAGGAGTGGGCGCAGCACTTCGTCGGGAAGACGGAGACTGAGCTGGACGAGATTGCGTCGAGCTTCAAGTTCAACAACTGCTTGTTCAGGGATGGCTTGAACAAGATCTTGAAGGACAACGCAAGCCTTGTTGCTGAGTCTGCTTGAGGATATTGTCGTGAAGTAGAACTGTACAAGCGAAATGTAGCGTAACTGTATTCTATGTATCGTGGATTTCGTAGCGGAATGTTGAGGACGGCCTTCGAGTCTGTGAGAGGTTCGGTTTGGTTCTGTTCTGATCGATCAGATCGGGGACGGTACCCGCAGCTTGAAGTGGTGCACGTGCATGTTGAACTTGAACTTCGTCACAACTTAAATGATCTGTCATTCGCCTCTGCTTTGAAGCTTGAATGGCAGGTCCTATCTGGGTCGTTTTCCGACGCTTCAAGTTGCACCTCGTACCCAAACCATTCGGATGCCAGTGAGCAGCAAACCTTACCCAAGTTATTTGCAGTGCTAATATGGATAAAACGAGCTGATACCACTCAATACAGTGACTGTTACCCAGATATTCTTCTGACGATTTTTGGCGAATGACACGAATGCCACATTTTATTTTCGAACATTGCTTGCTGTTTACGGTCGACGTCGCTGGGGAATTATAACAGCGTTTCAGGACGCTGATGCGAACGCTGGCCGGGTTCTGGCGCGCACGCCTGGGCCACCCCCTCCGCGGGTCGATGGCGGACGGCACTATGGGTTGACCGACCCATCTGTCCAATGGGCAGACCGGTCACCCATCGTTCCTACCAATACTGGGCGTCGCCCCGCCGTTTAGCGGCAGAATCCACTCCACAATACCGGAACCCTCTGTACATATCTCTCACCGTGCGGAAGAACCATGACCATAATGAAATCGATCGACAGCGTTCCTTCAAAATTATCGCGGTTTGGTCCCGGGGATCGGGGCGCCGGAGCTTTGCTATTGTGCTGAGCGCGATGATATAGTACCGCTGGCGGATGTGCGCATCTTTTCATATGTTCTTGACTAACAGAATTGAGCAAGTGGTCGGACATCGGTCTGTCTTGGCGAGCGGCGCGCGCGATCTATGTTCAGGGATCAACTTGAAGGTTGGCAGATGACCAAGTTGAGTTGTTCATTGACAATTTTGCACATCTCTACCACTAGATTCCTACGGCTGTAGATCTTCCTTCCGTCGTGCCTTGTTCTTACCGATCGGAACTTGTTCATACCTAACAGAATGAGCTAAAGGACCGCATCGATGACCGCCATTAAGTGCGCAAAGCTCTCAACAGTACGCCTTCTCCGTCCAACTCCTCACATAGCTGCACACTTTCTGCGTGATCACCGTCAGTGATCTTCAGGCAGCCGTCGGTGTTTCTACTGTCCGTTCTTGTCTGGGACGAGCAATCTTCTGTTGTCGGATGTTCACTCCGACCATCACATCTTGTGCTTATGCCCCGGGTGCGTGCGACCCTTCTTGAGATCGACTTCGACCCTGTTTACGTATGCCATCTTCAGTCAAGGAAATCGCCTCAAAAGGCCCTGTCGCTTCTAGTGTTCATTCGCTGTGAGTGTCCATCTGAAGGCATGGTGGACCACAGAGCTCCAGTCCCGTAACGCAACTCGTATCAGATGTCTGATGAAAATATATATGAATTGCTCTCGTTACAAGTATATTCTTGAGGCCATGATGCATAACGCACAACACGATTTCTTTTGTGGAAGATTGTGTAGATGTCTGCAGAATAGCCAGATCACTGCCAGTGATGATTATTTCCTGTAAGCCGAGAGAATGGGATGAAAAATATGTAGGCGGTACCTGTACGCATCCGAGGAAACGACTTCGGAGTTGAGGAAGATCACCGTGCACTATCTGCAAGACATGTCGTGACTAAAACAAAATTCGATGTAAAAATGTATGTGTAGATATCTTTGGGAGTGACAGACCTTGAGCTTTGATGTCAGTTTTCGCATCCGCCCCATATATGATGTCTCCAACGGCGGCGGTCAAACTTGCGGGAATGAGTTCAATATGTTTCCCGCTCTCCGTCTCTACGACTTTCCACCATATACCGTGCGAGACTTCATCTGAGTGGGCTTCGAACCCGACGAACGAAGCGGAAGGGAAAGAGTCTGCGAGATGCAACGGGACTTCCGAGTCGAAGTCCTGGAGCGCCGGATTCGTAGACCGTTTGAGGCACAGGCAGAATGCAACCAGAGGTAGGTCACCAAGGTTGCTCCGTAATTTGAGCTGTCAAGAGCGGCTCAGTATTCAGTGGCAGGCATCGCATGGTAGGAATCACTTACAGACCAGACATAGGTAGTCGAAGCGTCATAGTCAGGGATAGTGATTTTCAGGCAACGCAGCTTGCGACAAGCACGCCTGAAAGCTTCCGGAATAATTTTGCTTGCACCAGGTTCTACGGCGAGGCACAGAACGGATGGAGTACAATTGATCATGATCCTAGTGATCGCCTCCCAGTCGTGGCCCACACATCAGGAAAACCGGGGTTTGATAACTCGCTCTAAAATAGCGGAAGATAGAACTAATCCTCGATATTCGCTCATTAGGAAGATTAGCCACATTATTTATGTCCCGTTAATATCGACGTCCATTAGACACTTGCTATACCGCTCCGCGATAATATACATGGCACTTGATAACTTTGACGGTTATTAGGAATGAATATCGTGTAGTAGATCACCCCCTGCGTCGATACTGCGCATTAGCATTAGGAAACACTAGCACGAATTATGTTGAAACGAACATATTATTGGCATTGGGTAGTGATAGTGCGTGATACCAGTAACTAAGCATCACCAAAGTCCGAGTCCGTCAAGAAAGGAAATCAGTAGAGTCCGTATGAATGAGGCTCGTCCAAGGTGCGAACGGTGAAAGGGAATTAGAGCTGATTAAGTTCAGTATATGGTAGCGAGAAAACTCAGAAAACGATGGATGCATGACGATGACGACGGGTGAACAGGACGAGTGAACAGGACGGGATGAAACTAATCGAGGTTGATGACCGTGATCTTAGGTGCGGATTGCGGATCGCGTGGAGTACGGTCAATCGGTGCGCGCGGCAGTGTATCACTTCAGGGTAAGATCAGCACACTGAACTGCAAGGTTGGCGAAGTACTCACAATGCACTAGAGTAGATCTTTGCGAGAAGCGGGTGATACATGGCTTTGGTATCATCCGAGGTCTCGAGATCTTTGATAGAGTCCAAATGGTCCATGTAAACTTGGGAATATGATCCATCGAAGTGGACTTTCTTGCCGTTTCGCATGGGCATGTGCGTACCTGTCGAGTATTCGGACAGGGCCGCATGTATCTAAAAGCGTGATTCATTGTTCAGCTCAAGAAAGAAAGCAAGCCGAATACACATACCGCAGTTGCTGCCAATGCTAGCAGCGGCGCCGGAACCTCAGGTTTTGCACCAGGTGAGGGGCGAAAATGATCTACGAGCCTGGTAGCATATGGGGCTCTGCCTTTGCCGACCTCTTTGCAGTTCCTCAAGACATGAATCAGCCAGGGATGAAGATATGGCTTCGTGTGATCAGGTTGGTACACCTAGTTGTAGCCGATCAATATCAATCATACAACATAATAGCAAAAGTAGAACTTACTGTGCCAGTTGTTTCCCGTGGAGGAAATACGTAGTCATATGCGGGATACTGACGTTTGAGGAGTTGTTTGACTCGTTGTTCGCAAGCCTGCACATCGTTCAAAGGTAGAGTGAACGCGTCACTGATCTTGATGCCGTTCTCAATCTTCTTGTCGCCTCCGTCGGCTGCCACCTTCATATGACTCCGTATGAGCGTAACCCGGGTATCAGGCTGAACGGGGGTGACTCAGAGTCAATTGACCTACAACTTGGCAGCTCGACGAAGACTTACAATGGCCGAAAGAGTCCGTGCATAGCCCTTGTCTGCTTTGAGACGAGACGAGAGGTCTTCGAGTGAAAGCTCTTGAGCAGCTTCTTTCATGGCGCGAAAGATAGCTTGGGTCTTCTCTGGGATCAAAGGGAAGGCGTTACGAGTGAAGCTATACAGAACAAATTTCTCGATGCAGAGATACAAAAATCCTTGCATCGTACTATTCTGGCTCTTGATACCAAGTTTCTGATTCATCTCGCAGATGAGGTCCGTATAACCCGCCCACTGTTTAGGTCTGTCAGCTACAGCACGTCCAGACGATCCTGGTTGGGAGATGGGACTAGTGGATCTCTCAGGTGTCTACTCAGAGATCGCATGTCAGCGGTGGTGGATACAATCATAATGATGGTGAAGACGGACCTCTGATTTCACGACTCGCTCGCTCCCGGAGTGCTCCATGTGCCTCTGAATACTGTCCGTCGTGGGTTGCCGAAAGCCTTCATCAACATCGCGAGGATCATCGTCAAGGTCAATGCGAGTGACACGTTTGGCTCCAGGAGGAGGCGGTAGCTTGCCATCTTGAGTGTTGACAGTTGTCAGTGCATACAGATATACGACATAGATTACAACGGTCACGTACCTTTTGAAACTGCTCTCGCCTTTTGTTTTCCCTTGTCCACGCCATTGACAACATCATCTTGAAGGACTTCCTCGATCTCGGAGTCACTGATGACAGCGTTCTCGGACTTCTTGAAATAGGGGCGCTGTAACATAAAGATAACTTAATGCATAATGAAATGGTTCGAGAAGTTTTGCACAAACCTCAGCAGCAAAGCGTGCTGCGAGTTTCCCAGAAGGCTGGGTTGCCAATTCATCCTTCAGCGACTCGTCATCCTCATCGCCATCCTCATCGCCAGAGCGCTCGTCGTCAGTGCGGACAGCCTCCCCTTGCATCGCGTCATCGAGTGCATGACTGTCGGGGATGTGAGCGACGACCTGATGTTGAGACTTGCTGCGAGGACTCGGAGTTGCTATTGAACAGAACATGAGATTCGAGACAAAGCAAACACTTGAAACAGAGAGTGGTGTTTGCCGTACCTGGCGTCTGCAATTCAGATTGGTCCTTCATGATCGTGTCATCTTGATCGTCATCCATCGCAATTTGTGGAGGCGCATACTCTATATTCACCTCATGGTCAGTGTCATTGACATACATACTTGATGTGTATAATGCTTACTATCTCTTGCGCTTGCAGGTCTCATGGTCTTCCGCGTCGTCACTGGGACTGATGAGTGCGAGGCTGCGATACAAAGTCCGAGCACCTGATAGTGAGTGTTGCGAGTTGTCAGCCAGTATGATAATACACTTACTGGTACCAGCTCTTGCACGTTTCGGAGCTGCATCACGATCTTGACCAGCTTGGTGAGAGCCGGCTCTCTTTCGGGCCTGTGTTGTGCTCGCCGCCTGAACCGGAGGATCATCTGGTCACCAGATAAGTTGACACTTTCGATGGCGGGACACAATGCTAATCAGACGTACCTTTTGACAGATTCTGTTCGCGGCCTTGGGTATTCCTTGTACTGCGCCGAGGCTGAGACGTCGATTGAGCTGTGCAGATGAACGACAGGTATACAATGAAACAGTCACGAATCATGTCGAGGTGGCCCGTGGAGTGGTAAGTATCATGTATATGTATAATCATACCATGAATGTTGCTGACCTTCGGTAGCAGCTACCTTTGCAGGGGTTTTCTTGTTTCTCTTTGGGGGCATTGAGAGTCAAGACAGGAATGAGACAGCGGCGCCAGAGGAATGGTGACCAGGGAAGCGGATGTTCTGCTCAGGAGTGTGCTGGCCGTGGTGACGAATCAAGTCGTGTCACAGCCGCGACGAAAGGTCGAGAAGTAAGAGACGAGAGATTAGGCGAGGGTACGCCAAGTATATTGTCTGGCTCGCTAGAAAATGTTAGTACGTTAGATTTTTTTACAACCGTAAGTTTCCATAACTCTGAATTATCGGAATTAGAACGTGTTCATCTTCACCTATTGCCAGTGCACTCACCTGTCATGGCTCACCGCCGTGTACCACTGCTGCCCTCTTTGCACATCGATGCTCAAGGTACTCTGCCGGATACTCCAACATGCAGAGGCTGTGGCAAAACATTCTTACCTTCCGGTCTTTCTCGTCACTTACGACTGACCAAGTTGCCTCGGTGTACTGCTTACCGGGACCAACTTCTCCACGCAGGAGACCTATCAGGATCGGGATCAGAGCCCGATGCAGAGCGAGGTAATCCACAAGAGCACCCAACAGGCCCTCCTGAGAGCAACGTACCGTCTTCCCCCATCGCTGCTCAGGATCATACCGGTCAAGATGGAGATATATTCAGCGGAGATTTCTTTGGAGACGATTATCGGGAGGAGGATTTCCCGGGATGGCATGAAGGCGACAGAGGGCCAGTCCATAACGCCAGCGGAAGACAAGGTGTTGACAACAGCGAAGACAGCGACGACGATGGCGAGGGAAATGATGAGGAAGTCCCTCCCCGCGATAGACCTGATGTTGCGTCCGATCGTCGATGGGAGCCAGAGCCTGCACCCTACGCTCCTCCGAGTCCCATGCTTGAGGATTTTGGCTTAGGCGATGACGATGATTTGGACCCGAACTTTCGCTCAACAGCGGACGGCACCACGTCGCGAGCACCTGCTGTCGTGATCAAGTTTGGCGGTGCTGCAGGGAAAATATACGAAGGTGCTCATGGACGTCGGACGGGGTACGATACGTATTCTGCCTCGGTCGAGAGCAACACCCCGATTAATCCATATGCACCCTTCACATCACGTATGGACTGGGAAATAGCACGATGGGCAAAGCTGCAGGGTCCAGGATCGACTTCCGTGAGTTCCCTTCTGGGGATCGACAATGTAAGCATTATAACCACGATAAATTCACACGTTCACTGACCAAACCCACGTGTAAAGCTTTCAGAACGTCTAGCCTTGTCCTACAAAAACTCGGTTCAGCTCAACCAGATCATAGACACTCACTTACCTACTCGAAGGCCTCGATTCCGACGCGAGGAGATAGTCGTTGAAGCTGCCCAAGAGTCGTTTGACATCTACTTCAGAGACGTCCTGGACTGTGTTAAGGCTCTATTTGGTGATCCAGAATTTGCGCCGCATCTTGTGTTCGCTCCGGAGAAGCATTTTGCTGATGAAGAACACAAAGAACGTCTGTATCACGACATGCACACCGGCCGTTGGTGGTGGGCGACACAGGTAGATGAAATGTTGTCATGGTATGTTCGTGCATGCTGACTAGCAATCTTTAGGAGGCCGTGGAACGTAATACTCCAGGAGCGACAATAGTACCGATTATCATATCGTCCGACAAGACCCAGCTCACCCTTTTTCGGAATAAGTCAGCATATCCGGTATATATGACTATTGGCAACATACCGAAGGATATTCGACGTAAACCCTCTCGCCAGGCACAGATTCTTCTTGCCTATCTGCCAACAACACGTCTGCAAAGTATCCCAAATGATGCATCTCGGCGGCGGACCCTTGCAAACCTCTTCCATGCAGCTATGGGCCAAATTCTTCAACCCTTGGAAAAAGCTGGGAGGGAAGGTGTTCAGATGACGAGTGGGAGTGGTGAAGTACGACGATGTCACCCTATCTATGCTATCTTCGTTGGTGACTACCCCGAGCAAGTGCTGGTCACTTGTGTCAAGTATGGGGATTGTCCTGTCTGTCCCACTCCACGAGACGAACTTGGGAGTGGTACTCCAGAGCCCTTACGAGGCCTCGATTCTATTCTCGATGCGCTTGGCAAAGCCGATGAACATCCCTCCGTATTTGCGAAGGCCTGTCTCGACGCCGGGATCAAGCCGGTCTATCATCCTTTCTGGCAACATCTCCCTTACGTGAACATCTACCGCTCCATCACACCCGACATTCTACACCAACTCTATCAGGGATTGATCAAGCACCTTGTTGCCTGGTTAATCTCTGCCTTTGGCGACGCTGAGATCGACGCTCGATGCCGCCGGATGCCCCCATCCCATCACGCACGTCTCTTCTCAAAGGGAATATCTTCCTTATCTCGCGTCACAGGACAAGAACACAGGGACATGTGTCGTATACTTCTGGGTCTCATTGTTGACCTTCGGCTACCGGGAGGCCAATCTCCACTCCGTCTGGTGCGCTGTGTGCGTGCTTTGCTGGATTTCCTCTACCTTGCTCAATACAAGGTGCATAGCACCGAGACTTTGAAGCTCCTGAAGGACGCACGCACTCGATTCCATGCCAACAAGTCCATTTTCATCGATCTAGGCATTCGAACTCACTTCAACTTTCCCAAACTTCACTTCGCTGATCACTATGAAGACCTCATTGAGGCATTCGGGACCACTGATAACTACAACACTCAAACAACCGAGCGTCTTCACATTGACTTCGTCAAGGATGCCTACGAAGCGACGAATCATAAGGACGAGTACGTTCAAATGACAATTTGGCTCGAGCGCAAGGAGAAGATCCTATTGCACGAACGTTACATCAGGTGGCGACTGGCCGGTTCACTTCCAGGACACCTGAGTGGACCATCAGGCTCAGCCGTGGAACACTTCCCGCATATCCGGCTCACAAAACGTCCTTCAACCAAGCTCCTATCATTCGACGATATCGCGAAAACTTACGGCGCGGTAGATATCATCAACGCGCTATGCGACTTCATTGCACCATATCGCGATCCTTTGCTCACCGGCACTCGTCTCCAACATGCAGCCGCCGATCTTCGACTCCCTTTCAACGCTCTTGCTCTCTATCACAAGATCCGCTTCTCAGTTCCTAGTCCTCAACCGTGGTTAGAAGCCGAGGATGTATATGATGTTGCCCACGTACGTCCAGGGTACACCGATTCACAAGATCGGGACATCGAATCTCGTTTCGATGCTGTTCTTGTCAATTTGGGCGTCGGAGGGGATGTGGGCGTGAAAGGTATGTGCTGTCGTATACGCTAGCGTCGATAGGGAGCCTCAACTGATCCCATTCAATTAGGCTACCGTGTCGGACGAGTTCGTGCCGTTTTCAACCTTTCCGCCAACAACATGCGTGATTTGTTTCCAAACGGTGTCGAGACATTTGGGCCTGTGGCATATGTGGAATGGTTCTCCAAATTCACAACTGCGTCGCGCTCTGCACATGGCATGTACAGGATCTCCCGGTCGTACAAATCTGGCGAGCGGTATGCCACAGTGATCCCTGTAGAGAATATCAGGCGAACGGTACAGCTTTTCCCCGTTTTCGGTTCTATAGCACCTCGTGAATGGACGTCCGGGACGGTTCTCGATGAATGTGACGATTTTTATGTCGACCCATACTTAGATGAGCACACATTCTTTACCATGTACTGAGCCGTCTATTCTACTGCGATCTTTGGAACAGTTTTCAAAAATTAGCCTGATTAAATGGAATATACAATGATACACGTGGATAGACCACATTATACTCCGCCATATCTAACTTGGAGCAAATTATCAAACCCCGGTTTTCCTGATGCAGGTGTACTGTCGTGGGTACTGAGACGACGAGCGGTAGGATAGCGGTCGCCAAACGTGCCAAAACACGCATCGAGGTCGGGTAACTCTCCTGAAATATGGTCCAGATGTTTCCAAGACGGTGAAGACCCAGGGTTCGAGAGGAATGATGTATTATTCAATACCTCCAGAGTTTGGAGGTTGGGGAACGCGATGACCAGGAGCTCCAGTGAAACCTCCGACCCAGACCATCGGAGGTTGCGGACGCTCGGTATAACCGTGTGCTCAGACAGAATTTGCTCCGTGTCCATTTCATGTATAGTCCATGTAGTGGAGGTCGTGAATACCGGTGTTATTTCAAGGACAAAATGATGCACATTGGACTCTGTGCCAACATATGCCAAGGAAATGTCCCGAGGGGCGCTCCGCATCGAGCACAACACTCTAGCGGCGTGCGGACCAAAATCTTCCATTCGGATACTTTGTAAGTTCGTCAGTTCACTGAAAGCCGCCGCTACCCGTTTGTGCAAACGGAAAAGCAAGTCGGACCAGTCGATTACAAGGAATCGTAGATTGTGTGCCTGGGCAATGGCATCCGATAATCCTATAACGTTTAGCGGTTCGTCGCCAGGACCGGATGTGGGGAGGTACACAGACCGGGGAGGACGCAGCTCAAGCCGCCGCATCAGGCGAGGCCGTGTATTGATCGCTGCCAGAAGGAATGCGATGAATTGGTTCAGCTTGCGTCGAGATATAGACTGAGAAGACCCGGATATGGAGACTGAGTTAAGAGCGACAGGAATGGCCATGCGGTGAAATGTCTTGCATGTAGTAGAAACGTGCAACGCTTGAACAACTGGCAGATACGAAATGATTTCACCAAGTACGTCCAGGTTCAACTGCGCATGCACCGTTGAGATATCAATATCTGCCTGTTCGCCAGGTGACTCGAGTTCAAACTGGACCCGGAGATCGAGAGAGCATATGGATTCACGTACTTTGTCGACCATTTCTCTACAGTCAGAGATGTTGGGGCTGCGCAAGCTGTCTCTTCAATCTTGCTTGCACATAATAATGCCGCCATAGCCTTCAATGGTGTTGTATCTCTCACGAGAGCGGGATAGTCGACTCGTTCATGGCCGACTTTTAAACTCCTACGAGCGCGCGTCTAAGGATGTATGTCGCGCCTTAGTCTCAGACACCCTACTTCAATTGTCCTTGTCCTTGTCCTTGTCAAGTTTCAACTTAGGGCAACATATCCTTCGTTTCCTTATCAAACCTCGCACATTGATAGAGATCTTTTCAAGCTTCAACCGAAATGGATGCAGAAGCCGGGGATGATGTTGAAATCGACCTAGTGGGAGCACCTTTTGCAGTGCTTGAGTCAGATCCTGGTGAGTAGCAGGATACCGTATGCGCCTATAGCTCACAAAGCTTGGTCACAGGTTTATTCACGATGCTTCTGCGCAAGCTGGGTGTTGAGGGGCTTGAAGTGACGGAAGTCTATGACATTGCGCCTTGGGCAATCGACCACCTTAACCCACGGGGCTTAATATTCTGTTACCTGTGCCCCGACGCAACAGAGAGCGGCGAGGATGAACTTTACGACGGACCAGATTTAGATGCCGAGGATGTCTGGTTCGCGCATCAGCTCACTGACGATGCGTGCGCCTCTCAAGCACTGCTAAACGTGATATTCAACTGCGAGGGGATTGAGCTTGGTGACAATCTGAACATGTTCCTTGAAGATACGCGTAAAATGTCTCCTGAGGTTCGTAACAAAAGCATCTCAAAGATTCAGTTGACACGCTAAGCACTCTTATTGTACAGATGAAAGGCCTCTCTATAACGAACAGTAGTGCCATACGAGACGCGCACAATTCTTTCGCTCGGTAAATCCCAGCTTCAATAGTATATCGACTGCTTGATGTTCACCTCTTCATAGACCTGTCGATGTCCATGCATCTCGTCACGCGGCTGCTTCTAAAGCGGCGAAAAACGCGAAACGCAAGGCCGAAACCTCTGCCCCCAAGCGTAAGACAGGCAAGCCAACATCAGCGAAACGTAAGAAGCCACAGAAGAGTAACGATAAGCAAGATTCGTTCCACTTCATTGGCTACGTACCTTGTGGCGGTAAAGTCTGGGAATTGGACGGACTGAGATTTTCTGGGCCTCTTGAAGTAGGCGATGTACCACCGGGATCAAACTGGACGGATGTTGTCAGACCGGCCTTGAGGATGAGGATGCAGAGATATATATCCGCAGACGATGCAGCTGTTAATGATATCAGATACAGCTTGTTGGCCATTGTGGACGACAAATTCTGCAAAGCAAGTGACGAGATGGAGATGCTCAAGCGGGAGCGTCTTGCGCTGGAAAGAAGGTTGCAAGAATGTCATTCAGACGAGTGGTCAGGTCAAGTATGCCTCTCTTCTATATTCAAGTCATCAGTTCATACTGAACAACGTTGGATATGTATAGGTGGACAAAGCCCTCCACGATGGCGTGACAGAAACCTTCACGACATCTGCCCACCCTGCTAGCAATGGTCCTACTTTCTCCAAGGACTTTGGTTCCCGCAAAATGGAGAAAGAAATAGCTATTTTAGACATGCCTGTTCGGAGCGTTCCAGCCGCATGGGAGAAATGCGTGCAGTCCGCGATGTCCGTGAAGATGACCATTGATGAAGAAGTTGAAAAATCAAAGAATGCCAATGTGTGTTTATATTTTCTGTGTGTGCACTGGTACTGAACGAGATTTGTGCTTAGGTCGAGCATATCAATAGGGTATTCGACTACGAACCCTTCTTCGAGAGCTTTATCACAAGCATGCATAACGAAGGCTTGCTTACCTCAATACTATCACCACACAAAGCCAAGAAAAGCAAACGGTGAACGTCGGAGCGAATACAAGACATCATCGTACATTCTGAACTGCAGACCCCAGCCCCCGTATTGTGTCATTGTCATGTTCTTCGGCATTGCTTCGCCCCTCTAGGTGTCTTCGAACGTCCCCGAGTCGACCATGTATCATTACTGTTTTATCCTCGCAAGTCCATATATGCAGTACGTACTCATGCAAGATTGAGATGTGCTTGCACTAACACTACTTCTTCCAGTATCAACTAATGGTCTCCGAATCAGTCGACATCAATCAGCCGTACAATGACCGCATAGCAGTCGTCAAAGATATAAGCTCCAAAGTCATTGGCAGTAGGCTTATAGACGATGTTCCCTTGGCCGAGTTGGGTAGGACAAAGGAAAAAGTTGTCGCTATCTCCATTACCAGCGCTGCAGCGAGGGCAGGGCACTCGTTGCCGCCGTTAGGATCAGTAGAAGCCCGACAACTCGTGAGCTTTCACTGCTCTTCTCGATGGCACTGAACTCATCAGTCCGCCAGTAGATTGGCACCGACAGCCCTCGGAGATCCATCTGCAACAAAATTGTCGTCCGTGACGGAGCCAACGTCCGGGTTCCCCGGGCAGTAACGCCCCCTCAGTGAGGTTCCAACTGATAGTTTAGTATGAACTATACAGAGAGACGAGTAAGAGAAAGAAGAGAGCGAACGAACGAAGACGGACCTCAGCCTCAGTTGCGTGTAGAACAACAGAAACGCTATGTGACAAGCGGGCGCTTAAACGAACGTGGTACGGCCGTTGCCTCAACGAATATCTATGTACAATATTGTCCTTCGTACTAGTGTACATATTCTAACACTAACTCGGGAAATCGTCGAACCCAATGGACAACGGACGCAAGGGTCTACGTTGGTGCAAGTCCCGGTCAACACAAATGCACAACCTCCCTGTACAAAGTGGCCACTCACTGAGTCACGGAAAGCACTCTGAACGACTCCCTAGTGACTACACCTGCCCGACCAACGACACTCGCATAGGGGAAGGTCTTGTTCAACGCCGCGAGAGTGAAGCCACTCGTGTCGTCAAAGGCACCTAAGACGAATCTTCGCACCCTAACCCAGGGAACTGACGAGTTTGACGCACTGCCGGTGGAACGGCTTTGCAAGCAGCCAGCAGACCGGCGAGTTTCGAGTACATCGGTGAGCATGAGGTGGACTTTATCGTTGTTGTCGTGCCGTGATCTGACCGTTTTGAAGATTGCCCATTGTATAGTGTTTGACCGGTACCAAGACGGCCTAGAACCCGAACATCGTTGATGAACGTTCGTGTGTCGCATTGGCGGTATGAGATGCTTCTCAGCCTAAAGTTTATATCGAGCATGATACTTTCAGAGGTGTGTCAATTCAATTCAATTTCAGTCAGTTTACGAAAGCGCAACAGGGAGCATTGATGTTACCTCATCGGCCCGCCAACGTTCTCGGTGTAACTCTTGTGTGCAAGGACAGGCCAGACCAGATCCCGCCCGTGATCTTCCTGTTGCGTGAACCAATGTACAGACATGCAGGCTGCGAACTGTGTGAAGATTTGAGAAAGCAACCGCGGCATCCGTAGAGGTACGTGGTCTATATCCAGAAATGACTGATGATTCAAATATTTCTCAAGGTCTACAGAATTTTCGAATCCCAGGCTCGTCCTCTAAGTACTCAAGAGTTGAACCTTTGAATTACTTAGAAGCAAAGAGAATTACATCCGACCGTCGGAGAACATGTACCCGAATCGCCACTGTTTCTACTGACGTGCCTGACATACAATGTTATCCACACATACGAATGCAATCCTCTTCCTCACTTTGGACTCGGAACTCGCAGGATGCCATATGACTCACATCCAAAGTTGTCCCTCGCGCGATTGCCATCTTACTCCAGACCGGTCTTTTCATATCTCAAGAAGCAAGTCACGAAGGCCGGATGTTCTCCATCGACGTCCGAGTCTCAAAATCAGCTTCTCTATATGCAGTACGTATTTGAGTAGAATATGTCCGTGAGAAACGATTTTAACATCCACGCTCTTCTAGTGTCCATCCAATGTCCGTAATGAGATCGTAAAACCTCCTGTGCATCAAGAGCTTCCCTAACTATCCATCTAACCCTAATCATTGAATCAACTTCAAGTCAACCGCATAGCACTCGTCGAAGATGTACTGGTCGAAGTTGTCGGCGATAGGCTTGTAGACAACGTTCACTTGTCCGATATCCGTAGGGCAAAGGAAGAAGTCGTCGGTGTCTCCCTCACCGGCGAGGGTAGGGTTCTCACTTCCCGGTCCACCCTCCGCACTGGTCGAAATCTTTTTGGTTGCTTAATGAGCTTTCACGTTTTCATCTCAAAGGAAAGACGAGATACTCACTACTGCGCACCAGATCGCTGCAGGAACAGGAAGGTTTTGTCCCAACTCCCATTGTGGGGCTGTGCCAGCGGTGAAGTTGGTTTGCGAAACGAGAACCGGTCCGTTAGGAAGCAACACTCCGTTGGTCAAGTTCCAGGTAGGGAACTCGTTGACGGCAACCGATGCGAAGGTCTAGGTTCAAAGTTTCGTCAACTTCGACCCAACTCTTCGAAAACAAGTAAGGGATACTCACGGAAAGTACCACGAAGGATTCTCCGGTAACTGCGCCCGCCTGCCCAATCACCAACGGTGCTCCGGTGTCGTTCGCGTTGGGGAGGGTCCTGTTCAACGCCGTGATGGTGAAGTCGGACGCGGTGTTGAACACGGCGGGGCCGAAGCCTTCACATCCGGGAATGGCTTGACGGCTTTCGAGACTCGCAGGCAGGGCCTGGCACCCAGCGAGCAAACCGAGAGCCATTACAGTGGAAGTGATCATGGACGTAAACATCGTTTCGATGGTGGCGGTGGCTGCTTGGGATGAGGATGGGGTTGCAGGCTCAGGGATGAGTACTTGTGGTGGGATATGGTAGACGGTATACCATCCACTCTTTTATATGTGCAATCGAGTGTCCAGAACGAATGTGCCGTTTCATTCCTTTGCCAGGACGGCGTTGAAATCCGTGTATTGGTGACGCTAGTGCTATGAACTTACTCACAGCAAGCTATGTTGTGCCATTCAGTTACATCAAAATTCAACTGGCGTGTAGATGAAACGACTTAGCGAAGGTTTGAATTGACCGCAGTCCATGAAAAGCAGCATGAATGACAATTCCATCTCGCACTGATCGGAGGTCTGAAAGCGTGTCGGGGGTAGACTGCGAATAGCATTACGTCGTAGCAGTGCCGAACGATACAACGACTTATTAATCAAACATACGGAAGGTAACGCAAGCAAAAAGTCCGAAAGCAATGTCCGAAAAACTCGTGAAAACTAGTCCGTGCAAAAGAATGTCTCGAATTTGAAGCGAACTTGAAGTCCGAACTTGAAAGAAACGACATGCTTCCATCAGTTGTTCAAGCCTACCATCTCCAACTTCACAGGGTAACAGCTGTCGTAGATGTACGAGCCAGTGTTGTTGGGTGTAGGCTTGTAGAACACATTCACTTGAGCGTTGGGATAATCACCTGCACTGCACAGTGCAAAGCTGTCGGGGTCACCGTTGACAGCAAGCTGAGGCTGACCAGTTCCGCCGCCCTCAGCGCTAGTGGAAGCCTGCAACAGCCACATTCGTCAGTTATTTTGACAATCGGACCGAGAGATTACAAACGCACAACACCGCAGTATATTTGGGCAGGAGTGGGTGTGTCCAGGTTGGTGATGATGAACATGGGTTCTGAACCGGCGGTGACCGCAACACCAGCTCCGGCGACTTGACCATTGGGGGTCAGGCCGCCGTTAACCAAAGTAAGCGTGGGGTAATCGTTGTAAGGGAAGGATGCATATGTCTAGAGCGCAGAAAATATATATTAGAAGCATCGTGGATAAACATAAGGGTAAGACATACCGAGAACACCTTAAACTCTGCACCGTCGGTGGCACCAGCCGATCCGAGCAGTAGCTGGGCACCGACAAGATCAAAGGTGGAGTTATATGCCGTGATAGAGAAGTTGTAGGCGGTATCGAATGCGCCTCCTCCGAGTCCATCACACCAAGGGCCTGGTGCTTTGGCAGGAACCAGCTGAGCGTTCAGGGCTCGGGGATGGTTGTAATTTATGTTGGACAAGGGTACAGCTAACACAGCTGTGATGGCAGCCAAGTGTGCGAAAGCTAAAGCCAGCATGATGAGGAGAATGCGATAGTTGAGCGAGGCGCAAATTGGGCCAAAGAGTGCTGCGCAGGTAACAGAATGGTTGAGACGAAGAAGTATAAAATATGAGTACTGGGAGAGTCTGGAGAAGATGTTGACTCCTCTCTCTTATATTGTTCTGTGTAGCCTCGATCGTATCCACAGCACGCAGGCTCTGCGCGCGGAAATGCTGGTGCCAACAAAGAAGCATCATCGGTTACCACTGATCGTCAAATAACGTCGCCCGGTTCGCGCAAACTTCGAGAGGCTTTACGTAGGGTCGTTGGTCGTCGGTCGTCAATGCATCATGCACTGTACACCTACTCCGGAGAAATCAGCCAGATCAGCATGCACGTGGAGTGAGGGAGGTCACATTCACCTTAGCCGAGTGTTGAAACGCTTCATTCTGCTTCATCCTATAAGCTTAAGATCGTATATCGCCAAAGATCTAGCCGCCATCTGTTACGACCAATTCATGAATGCAAGCAAGACCCGAACTTGGTCGAACTCGGTCGAACGGCGAGTTATGGCCAGCCAGGCTGCAGAAGCAGTCACGATGAGTTCTAGGTAAGTAGAAACTGGCCGGGGCCCGTCGGTTCGCAGTTTAGATATTCAATTGAGTTGTTGAACTTCGCAACATAGACGGTATACGGTATACGGTGTTTGACCTGGACAGTGGCGAGTCAGCGTGGAATCTCCGAGGCTGGAAAGTTGGCAGTCGGACCGACTGTCATCAGAATCAAGAGGATGATCGCCGTCGGCAGATGCCGGTACACCCCAAAATGGGGAAGGAGAATGAACGTTGCACCATTTGTAGAAAGTACTGTAGTGTAAGTCTGACTAGAGATAATTCGAAGGTCGTAGCCAAAATTGTCCAAAACTGTCAAGAAGTTAAGAAAGTCCGTAAGAAAGTCCAATGTCTATCATATCGTCAAGTCCATACACGCCTCACATCAGTTCGTCAGCCCAACCAACTGGAGCTTGACATTGTAGCAGCTGTCGAAAATGTACGAGTCAGAGGCGTTACTCGCACGGTAGACCACATTCGTCTGAGCCGACGAGGAATTGTCCGTGCGGCACAAAGAGAAATGGTCCGCATCTCCGTTGACGGCAAGAATAGGGAGGCTGCCGTTGAGGCCGTTCTGTATTGGAACAACAACGCATCAGTATACTGGTGTGCACAAATTGATGCAGGTTGACTTACAAAGCCACGATAAATGTCAACTGGGGCGGGGAGCTTGAGGTTACTGAAGATGAACGTAGGCTCAGTCCCGGGCAAGACCTTTGCGTCTGAAGCCGAGACATTTCCAGCAGGAAGGAGAGCGCCGTGAACAAGAGAGAAGTTTGCCCATTGTGCAAAAGGGAACGATGCGTAGGTCTGGATTGATATCGATTAACAACAGAAGATCAGCGCGAATACGAAGAAACCTCACCGAAAGAACCTTGAAAGAAGCACCCCCAGTCGAACCCGCCTGACCTAACACAAGGGGCGCGCCAGTGGTGTTGGCATTCGGGAGGGAGACATTGTACGCCGCAAGCGTGAAGTTGAAGGCGGTGTGGAACGTTCCGTTACCGATACCGTTGAGAGGAATGCCAGTACCACTCGGAGCGACGGACGAGTGAACTGCCGATGGTGCAACGCTACCGGAGACCGGGTATGTGGCGTGAGTAGTGGGGACAGCAGTGCGAGTGACGGTGACAGTAGCCGTGGCTGGAGGGGCCACACGTGTGGCAGTCACCGTAGCTGTGGCGGTAACGGTGATGGTGCTAGGGTAGCAGCTGGGAGAGGGCGCGATGTGACTGCTCAGAGGTGGCGTAACAATGCTGCTGGAGGGATAGACCGGGTACCCAATGGATACTGGGGGCGCAATGCTGGAAGGATAGACCGGGTATCCGATGGATACAATACTGGAGGGATGACCCGGGTATCCGATAGTCACTGGCGATGCAATGCTGGAGGGGTAGACGGAGTGAGGGGGTGTAACAGAGACGGGCACGGCGCTGCTCAAAGGAACAGAGGGGTAGGCCGGAGTGCCAATAGACACTGGCGGCGCAATGCTGGAGGGGTAAACGGAGTGTGTGGGTCGGCCAGTGACAGTGGCGGGCACGGTGCTGCTCGAAGGCACAACGGTTCCACTAGGACTGACGCTGCCGCTCACCGACGGTGCGACACTCGAACTCAAAGGAGGCGTGACTGCCAGAGTGGTGGACGGCAACACTGAAGACGAGTGAACCGGCGTAGGAACTGTCGTCGGCGGAACGCTGCTAGAGCCGGACACCGAGGGAGCAACCGAGGAAACTGGAGCGATCGATGAGGACAGTATGACAGAGCTCGAGGGAACCGCGGATACGGAGGGAGCGACTGACGACGAGGGAATGGCGGATGCGGTCGATACCGAGAGGGAGACTGACGATACGATCGACGACGCCGAGACAGAAGCCGACGGAGTGATAGAACTACTCGACGCCGATACCGAAAGTGTTCCCGAAGGAGTAACAATGACNCTTGAGGGCGAAACAGAAGACGAAGGCGTACCAATTGGCGACACTGAAGGTGCGAGGGAAGAGCTGCCGGACACAGAAGGGACCGGCGGAACGCTCGTGGCAGACCCCGCGACGCTGCTCGCTGCAATGCTGGATGGAATGACGGTCCCGCTATGCGACGGGATGGCCGATGCGGTCCCAATGATTGAGACCGAGATGACNTTCGCAGACGAGGTGGGGAATGAGCTGAGACTGGGAAGCACTGCGGTGCCGGTGGGAGTAAGGGATATGGACGTCGGGGAGACNGAGGGCGCGATNGACGAGGGCGTCTCGAATACGGATGTGGGAGACGCGGANGGCGCAACAGCACTAGAGGGTGCGACGACGGGAACGTCAGCACTGCTGCGAACNGGGACCGCTGCGCTGCTNTGCGCCAGAACGACCGAGCTCATGAACAAAGGAAGAAGGAGTAACGTGGCGAACATGATNTATGGACGGGGGATGCGGATCGTCGACAAAAGAACTTGAGTGGCACGAGTTAGAAAGGAATCGCACACCGAACAAAGANACGATGCATGTACAACCTTTTATACCTGGCGGCCTTGGAGCATGATTTTCGCGTTTGCATTTTGTCGGACGGATTTGCCCTCCCCGATGTTTCTCTAAGGCAGGACTTAGCAAACGCCAAGTTGGAGCGGTGGGTCCGCGTAGGCGCCATCTCGGATCCGGCNGCGAGCAGTGCAGCGGGCGAATTTCGCCTTACTACTCTTGCTGCGACCGCGCAGTGGAGATTTTGGCTGCGACAATTTGNTATTTGCGATGGAACATCTCCGAACGCANACCGAATCTGCGCATGCTCTCTCAAAATAATCTTGGACTCAGAAGGTAACATGAGCGCGCAGGCTTGGTCTGAACGTAGCACGTGTATATCCTCACTCACCAGAACACGATGCACATTGATCCACCACGGCAGGTGTGCGTTTTTCCGAGAGGGCTTGGGTCGCCGCAGGAGACGGTGTCGCGGGCAGACACACAAGCACACATGATCGGAGATAGGTAAACTCCTCAATGTTTTGCCCTTGGAAACTTCGGAAACTGAAGTTGCAGCTAGAAGGCGGTGACGACGGCCGATGTGTGCCACATTTGGCTCCGACCTTCAATGCAAACAACGGAGGGCATTATGCACAAACCAAATAGCCGATAAACATACCAACACTGGTCTTGAATCAGAATTCTGAGCTCATTCAGCGTGCTTTCAAGTCAACATTGTTATGTATCGCCATTATAGTATTGATTACAACAAGTGGACGAGAGTAGAGCTACGCATGGCGAATAAGCCGAGCCGCAGGAATGGTCAATACGATATAACACTCACTAGAAGTCTAAATGTATCACTTTGATTTGGTCCCAGTAGACACAATTTCAACCAGTAATTTCAACCAGTTTTGGCCTTCAAGTTCTTCCAGAGCGTCGAGAACATAACGAACCCGATGGCTACGATGCCGATCTGCAAGCAAACGTAGCCGATCATGCCAATATGCACACCCGCTCCTCCCCAAATTGCACCCGTGACACGTCCAGCGTAGTTGCTATACTGAATCATCAAACTCGTGCGTTGGTTCCACCGACTAGGTAGTTGCTTGGAGAGTAGACTGAGTGTGACGGTACTGGCAAGGTTGAAACCCAGCGCAATAAGGAACCACGAGATGAAGACACCACCGTAGTGAATGGAATCGGTTTGCAGGATGGCCAGCATGATGAACAGCCCGGCACTTCCAGCCGCGGTCCCAATCGCAAGCGTGAGTCGGTCTTGGTATCGCCGCGCGAACAGGACGTTGGCGATCAGGAAGGGGAAGGTGCAGACTCCGCCCAGCGCAATGAGGTTACCGGCGGCGAACGGGCTGAAGTGGAGGACGGCACCGGTGAAGACTGGGATGTTTGCCTCCCACGCACCTAGCGTGAAGAAACAGGTCATGGCGAACCAGCACATCGTTGCCGTGACTCCCCATTGGGGAGCGGACATCCGGAAAGACTGGTTGTCTTCGGACACGTTCGCTATCTCCACGTTGATGTTTGCTACCTCGATCTCGGACGGTGCGCGAGAATCGGAAACAACAGAATCTGAGACCATATTGGTGGTATTGTGTGAGGAGGGTGAGAGGTTGGACAGTTCAATTTCCGAGGGTGAAAGGGCGGTTTCAGGGACATCTTCGAACCAGAAGTACACGACTGCCCAGAAGATGGTCCAGACCACAGCCATCAACCATGCAGGGCTGCTGAAGCCATTGAAGACTGCATTGGAGAATCCGATTTTGTAGCTGTCCAAAAGATCAGCTGACTAAATTGGGCACAAGTCGAAAGTTTACGCACAGTAGACCACCGACAAAAGGGCCCAAACTGAACCCAATACCTTGTCCGACGACCAACCAGCCTGCGAGGGTAGTTCGTCGTCTAACACCGACGATGCGTGCATCCGAGCAATAGCGTTTGGTGTACATGAAGAATGTGAAGCTCAGACCCGAGACCATACGACCAATGAGAATCAGGTACAACCAGTTCGCTTTGTACGCGACTGCATAAAGTATGTGTCCCAGTACGGACGACGCACAAGCGAAATGCAGCGGTCGTGTGTACCGGCCTGGGAATCAACATCATTTAGTCAATGTGCAGACCACATAGATTTGTGTCGCGTACCTTGGTCGATCCTCACGAGGGGAATAAGACATATGCCCGAGATGAGTGTCGGAATACCAATGACAATACCAGAGAAGGTGGATGTCCCGCCCAAATGTTCCGAATACAGGTTCGAGGACGAGACAATGATGAAGAACGAGATCTGTTCAACGAATATGAGTCGTGTGAGACAGAGAGCAGGGTCAATGCGCACCTGCAACAACACATTGGTCATTATTATGATCACCAGAGACCTTCTCTTGGGCAGCATGAACTCGGGGTCTGCATCTCCTGTCAGGGAAGCATTCGTCGTAGTATTGGTGGTCGACGGAGCACGCTCAATTGCGCGCGACGACGAAAGCCATTTCTTCGGAAGTGTGATGTCCAACGCCGTCGAAATCAGCTCTGTAGGGGCCATCTTCGATCAATGTCACCGTGGAGAGGAATGAACAAGTTCAAGTTCAAGTGGTCGACCTTGAAACAGTAAACGTCGAGTGTGGCTCTAAGCAAACTCTGAGCGAGATGAGTCACGGGAAGCGCAATCATCATGATGGCGCTCATGCACAAACGGAAGGCCGCAACACCGTAGCGAGTCACTGGGAGATACGGTGGATGTTTAAATGCTGGCAATGAAGAAGGAGAGCCATGGGCGGACTTGGAGGAAACAGTTCACTAATGTCAAGGACAAGTTAAGGACGTTGGCAAGAAGGACATTAATCAATCTAAGGCCCGGGGTCACGGTACAGTTATTATGATGAGCGCTTGTATATCAATGAGAGGTTAGGGTTACAACTTCCGTCTCAGACTCTTCAAGTTCAACACAACTACAGCGTATCTGAGAACTCCGAGCCTTAGAAGAACCACCACAGAGCCCATCGCGTACATTGTCTGAGGAAGAGATGACACAATGGTCCAGGAGAGCGGGCCAACGGCGAGATGCAATGACTACTGCCAAACGAGCTCATGATACAATGCGTAGTCCTGTGTGCATGCTTAGTACGAACGACATAGCTAAATTGAAGAGATACTGTTAAAACCCATTCCCTAGATGTGTCCAAGATGCTAGAACATCCACCGATTACGCCCTCAAGATCATAGTGTTGGTATACGAAACCATGCCCTGATCCCCGCCACAGCTCGCCCCAAGATGAAATCGTTTGGGTCACTCCTGAGCAAGCGATCAAAGCATGGCCGTTGCAAGAAACGACTAAGAGCCGAACGGAACTGTTCCCTCGTTGGAGGTGTGCCACTTGTCGCTTGCTCTGCCAGCGGGAGAAGGTCTTGCAGGGCTGGGTACTGTAGTAGTTCAGTTCAATAGCGAACTTGAAAACAGTAACAGTCAAGCACACGACGCACCCTGCAGACTGCGCGCTTGAAGTATGTGCGAATACAGCGAAATTATTGACGTTATGAGCTTGCGTCTTCGACGTCTGTGGAGGTCGTACCATTGTACCCATTTGTCACCCGTCCCCCCAAAAAAAAAGTCGAAAAAACACGGGTCATATGTGCCTTCGCTTATTAGTTCATACCAATTGACGCAGTGGACCTATGGCACACATATGAACAGCGACAGAGTCTGGGTAGAATTATTATACTCATGATACTTGCAAATAGGAAGAGCCTGAGTGGACTCACAAATTCTGGCCGCCATGCCTAAGAATTCGACTGACTGGTTCGCACGTAAGAATCACAGACACTAATGACGCTGAGCGAGTCGGAATACGCACGTACAAGACGTCTTCAGCTGAGCTGACAAAGTGGCGTATAGTAGGATTTGCCGGATCCTTTCTGGTCATGTAGGCCAAAATGACGAACACCACATCGAAACCCAATCGATGCCCTGAACTCTTGCTCGGTTCAAGTTGTCACTGTAGTCTCGTGGTAATCGCTTGCACATATACGCTAGTTCAGGTGAACCACGAGTCGTCACGGTCTTGTAGATATGCACAAGCTCACCACCGATGTGACGAGCATCGACCGTAGACAGAAGGTTCTGACGCAGGTAAGAATAGTATCGTTGTCTTGCGCACAGAAAGGCTCGCCAGGAGTTACTCGAAATTGAGACGAGAAGTTTGCGTAATCCAAGAATTGTACGACCTCTCCATTAAGGTGCGCCCCGTGCCAAGTCTTAGGCCTCAGGTGGCACTTTGCGACAGAGGATGTAACCTTTGGAGGACAGAAAGTCCGACTTGCTTTGCCAGAATCTTCCTGCCTCGTGGATGAGTTTGGCCTCTGCTGCATGCCAGTGCGACAGCAGTGGCCCGTATTTTCGGTCGCTCCAGATCCATCCATTTCGTCCGAATAGCCAGAGGATGGGTACGACGTTGACATCGTGTCGGGGAGTTGTCAGTTCAGGCGCACACTGGCAGAACGAATCGATCGGTCGACGCGCTTACTAAGCTAGGCATCCTAGGCTGTTAACGTTGATATCAGTTAGGGTCAACGTTTCAACTTCACTCTCGAGTCTCTGGTATCAGTTGAGGCTCGAGAACAAGTTAACGGCTAGATAGTCATTCTAGCATCTGGACATACCATTCTCTGCATACCACTGTTGTGTTGTACAATGTATCAAGACACCAAAACTCCTCAAGTCCTAGTAATTTCAGTCCAATTTTCACGTGTTTCTCATGAAGTACACAGAAGCTAAAAGTTCACGCCCGCCTCTCGGCCGAATCATCTGCTGCGCCTGGTCATGCGTGACTTCCTCCGGCCAACGCCAAACACTGACCGCCTTCGCAGACCGTGTGGAGTAGACAGACGCGCTAATTTCAGGATCTTTGGCGGCAGACTTCACCACCGTGTAAATGTCCGCCTTTGTGATTTGACCGACCACTTCCAGGATACCATCCTCGAGATCGACTGAGCTGAGAACGCCCTCCATCGTCAAGGTGGGAGGCGTAGGATCCGGTGCACCGATCACCATGAGGTCTAACGGCAGAGACTTGGTGAGTCCCGGCTGGAGGAGAAGGTCTAGTGCGTGCGACTTGCGGTCTATAGACCGAACCTGTGAAGAACGTGTGAGTGCATAGCACGCCACGCCGGAAGTCATACGACTTGCCAGCAGGTCTTTCTCCACCGTGATTCCAGGGGGACTGAATGTGCGCTTGTAAGCGAGCAAGTCACCCTCTCTGACAAGCGAGCGTTTGGCGAGATGGGCAAGGTCGTCGAAAGAGAAACTGCGCATGATGAATCAGTATTTTGTGTCATTGATGGGGAGCGTCATGGGAAGACTGACTTTGTGCGTTGCTTCTGTGGCAGAGCTTCGGCATCCCAGGCCTCGTCTTTCCACTCGGCATGATCAGACCCCTCCTGAACGCGTTCGTTGAATTTCTCTAATTTCGCCAACGTCGGCGCGGTCTTCCAACCGGAGAACAAGTGGTCCTGAAATGTGACCGATGCAGCAGTGAACGCTGATGAGGTGAACACATTCGCGTTTAGCGTAGCAGGTTGTTGAACAAAAGTTGATGCATCGACGTCCATTGCATCAGACGCGTCGTTGCTGCCGCTAGCCATGGGTGTACGGGCACGTGCAGTAGCAGGATGCAAGGCGGAAAGCTTTGGACGGAAGGAAGAGAACGCGGTGGGAGGCAGCAGAAGACAGAGTTGCTCCTGAGACTCTTGCGACAGGCTGACAAAGTTCTCGTAGTTCAAGACATCCTGCGGTTTCGTTCAACAGGAGAGACCAGAGGAGGGCACTTGCGGTGACTTGGACAAGTCATGGCGCTGCTGCCTGTGGCGAAGAAAGTGACGCACGGAGATGTCCATAGTACACAGCTGACTCTTGCTGCTCGTGAGCAATTGGTGCAGTTTGTTTGCACTGGCCTGGTCTGGTTCATCAGACTCTTGGGCCTTGCGTTTGGCCCCGCTTGGCCCCGCTGCGTTGGCAGAACGCGACGAAGACGACAAGGACGCGGCAGTTGCTGCATTTTGGGCCTTTGTAGATGCATTTCTTGTTCTCTTGAGACGAGGGTCCGACATCGTGCGCCACGAGAGAAATGAGTGTGGGAGAGAGGCTGCAGCTTATCGAGCTGCATGCTTACGTGAGGAGGATGACTGTGGGGAGACAGCCGAAGCTACTTAACACCCGAGCTCCGAGTCCGCCAAGGACACAGGTGTCCTTCAGCTTTCTCAGCGGACACGCCCTCTCATCGAATGGTACCAACTTCTCTGCACTACATTCCATCCCGTATACCGAAACTGCTCTTAACGCTAGCATCGGTGGCCTCCAAGCATGTCCCAGACTTCCGCATTCCTTTCTCCTCCTATGCTTGGCATTCAAACGCCACACACGGCGCGCTCGCCGTCAACCCCAGTCTCCTCCACTCGTGGTCCAAGCGCGACAGCCAGCCNCACGATGCCAAATTCATCGCGTTTGCCTGCCTCATTCCCATCCTTGTCTTGGCATCGGGTCTGTTTGCCGGTCTGACGTTGGGGTATATGAGTCTCGACGAGACTCAGTTGAACGTATTNAGTGTCAGTGGTACACCGTAAGTTCTGTCTCGTCGCGTCGGAGCAACAGCCGNACTGACTTCTCGATCTCCCAGTGAGCAGAAGGTGTTTGCCAACAAGATCAAGCCTATTCGCAAGGATGGCCATCTCCTGCTCGTCACGCTCCTGCTCGCCAACATGATCGTGAACGAGACGCTCCCCGTCATCTCTGATCCAATTCTCGGAGGCGGCGTGCAGAGTGTCATCGTCAGTACNATTCTTATCGTGATGTACGTGTCTATTATTTTTTTCGTGTCCGCCATGCTTTGGCCGTGCTCGACATTCATATCCGTATGAATGTCGTTATCCCGCTGGCCGCGTTTTGCTCAAACGCGGAATATCACATCGTCACGCTCGCGTGACCATCACCCTCGTCGCTCCGTCACGCTCCGTCACTGACCCGTCGTCTCCGTAGCTTCGCCGAAATCATCCCTCAATCCCTCTGCACGCGTTATGGATTGTACTTCGGCGCGAAGATGGCCGGCATCGTTAACGTCCTTCTCTGGACNCTGGTANGGNCCCCGTTTTTCTCGTGTTTTCGAATCTAATGCCAGCTTCTATAGGGACTTGTTGCATGGCCAGTTGCTAGACTTCTGGAGTTCGTGCTCGGACCGCATCACGGCATCATTTACAGAAGGACCGAGCTCAAAGAGCTTATTGCNATGCACTCCAGTGCCGGCGAACACGGCGGCGATTTGAAGACTGATACCGTTACNATNATCGGAGGCGCGTTGGACCTGCAAGAGAAGGTACGATTGCATCGTAATACTGCGGCGCGTCTCCAGCTGACTGAGTCTACTCGCAGGTCGTCAAACAGGCAATGACGCCTATCGACGACGTGTTCATGCTGTCCATCGACGCGAAGCTGGATTATGATACACTACGCAAGATCTGTATGACTGGTCATTCTAGGATCCCTGTCTACGAGGAGGTCGAGGTCGCAATNTCCACGTTGGTAGCTATGGGTGCGGCGGTCGATTCGAGGGAAGGTTTGGGCGGCTTGACACCCGATTTATCGAGGAGCAATCCTCTTGCGGGCAGGAAGAGTCCGCCGCCCAATGTCAAGAAAGTAAGGAAAGTTATCGGTATCCTACTGGTCAAGCAGGTATGTCATCTCATTTCCGCTTTCCATTTCCTNGTGTTAAACTTCTGTCGTAGTGTGTTTTACTAGACCCCAAAGGTATGAAGCTTTGATTACTTGCGGAGGCTATGTACTGACAAATTATCCAGACGCCGTTCCGGTCCGCAATATTCCCTTGAACAAAGTACTCTTCGTNCCAAACAACGAGCCCCTTCTAGGTATCTTGGACAGGTTCCAAGAAGGTCGCTCTCACATGGCCATCGTCAGCAGATACAGCNTCGACCGTGCCGTCAGTGTGAAGAAAGCTGTTAAGCGCGGTCTGACCCAACGTCTCAAAGATCGCGTTGGAATGGGAGACTCGGACTCGAGTTCTGACAGTGATTCCGACGACGCGGGCACAATTCCGTCCTCTCGGAAGTCCAAGAAGAGACGTCATAGGAAGAGTAAGGATAAGGACGTTGAGAGCGACACTGAGACGATACGGGATAGCGATAAGGAAGATGACGGAGAGCCTTCACGTTCGAAATGGTCTCGCAAACGAGGCAGAAGCAAGAAGAAGCCTAATGATATTGAGATGGGCAGTCCCACGGAGGAAAGTGAAGGAGCAAGCAAGGTCAAAGGATTGAGAGCGAGTTTAACTTTACCGAGAGCGTCGTTCGGGAGATATGAGCAAAGTATGCCGGCTGACGCTGTTTTGACTGAGCAGAACGCAGATGAGGTGAGTGTCTCACTTCGTTGTAACGTAGCACCAATGATTGATCCCTGCTCAGTTCTTGCAAGGCATTGACCCTGCTGTTATGCCTTTGGGCCTCATTACTCTCGAGGATGTTTTGGAAGGTATGCATGCTCCAGACTAGTGCTGGAATATTCTTCACTCACAAGGTCATCCAGAACTTATCGGAGAGGAAATCTACGACGAGTTTGACCCTCAGGGCCATCCCGATCTCAGCTCGTATGGTTCCAATGATGCCAAAGCTCCTTCGGTTTACAAGCACAACTTCAGTCCCGATCTTGATGCATCGCCGCCCCACCCCGTCACATTGCCTGAACCAAACGTTCCTCCAGTTCACAAGCCAATGACTCTTCCTACGCTGAAGAACTTGAATTTCAAGGGTCTTGCGTTTGCTCGCTCTAGGAGTGCTCCGCCGACGCCTCGAAAAGTGGACAAGGACCTTCCTGCTGACGCTCTTGAGGTTACTGTTGACGGAAACGAAGAGCCTGAGGAGTCTAAATCTGTACCACATTCTCCCGTCGAAGGCATCCCGGATTTGCAAAGTGCCCTCATTCCATCGGGTACTGGCACGCCCTACGGATCTGAACCAGTCAACACCTCTGAGCGTAGTATTTCCAGATGGAAGCCGAATTCTTTCGCGGCCCCGACCATCCGTGCACCTATCCCCGTCTCTGCAGCTGCAGGATTGGGGGTTCATATAGCAGCGGCTGCCGTGTCTCGCAGCTCCTCCCCAGCATCCATCGAGCAGGCCATTCTCATTGAACGCAAACGACGTGCCAACGCTGGCACGGCTGCTGGGCCCGTGCCGAAGGGGACGCGATACAAGAGTAGTCCTTTGACGGGAGATCGGAGTGGTGTCGTGGTCGCTGAAAGGATCAAGCGGAACATGACACCTACAAATGAGATGGTTGTTGGGGATGTTCGGATACCTGAGAGTAAGGAGAAGAGTGGGCCGGACAAGTCTTGGTACTAGTGTTGTTCTTTCTTTCTTCACTCTTTGCGTTTGTCGTTGTACGATATGTTAGTGTATCCAGATACTAGTTGCTTTCAGGCTTTCTTGTTGCTTCACTTTCTACTTCACTATGCTTTTCTTCCCTCTTCCTACATATTGATGCTACATTCTTCAATAGGCTACTGTACGCACAAATACAAAGCATGTTCTCTCTCGCTAAGATTGTTGGCCAGTTGATCTAGTCGAATCAAGCAAGAACACGATCGTCTATAAAGGTGACTCTGGACTGACTCGATCGCGACTTTCTACGAGCGTCAAGTGTGAGTTTCTTATATGGCGGCGGATGCACAGATTGCATCGATATCTGTTCTCTCCATCTCTCAGACCCAATCTTCGTCGTAGACCTCTGCTCCATACCAATATCAGAGCAATGTCCGAAGCAGCGAGCACTCCACCTGCAGCTCCGGCGGACCCCAAGGATGGACCCGCTCCGTCGGCCAAGAGTGCAGGTACGTTCTCCCGGGTCGTGGTCGTGTGTGTGGGATGCGTACTGAATCTGCGTGACACAACAGCAAAAAAGGAGGCCAAGAGGCTAGAGAAGGAAGCGAAGTTGGCCGCGAAAGCTATCAAGGTCGCTGCTACCACGCCCGCTGGCGAGAAGAAAGTCAAGGTGCAGAAGGAGAAGAAGGAGGAAGAGGCCCCGTTCGTCAACAACACGCCGAAGGGTGAAAAGAAGGGTGAGCATCCGCATATGCTATGGTACTGCATGCGCAAATGTGTGACCGTACTTTTTTAGATCTGAATGAACCCATGGCCGCTGGGTATAACCCGATCGCCGTCGAGTCTGCTTGGTACGACTGGTGGGAGGCTCAAGGCTTCTTCGCGCCTCAGATGGGTCCGGACGGAAACCCAAGCCGGAGGGTCTGTTCGTCATTCCTTCTCCCCCTCCCAACGTAACGGGCAGTCTGCACATCGGGCATGCGCTCACCGTCGCCATTCAGGATACTCTCATACGATGGCAAGTCAGGCCCATATCACACGAGAACCAATGCTAATGGTATACTTAGGAACCGTATGTTAGGCAAAACGACCTTATTCGTGCCCGGTTTCGATCACGCGGGTATTTCGACGCAATCCGTGGTAGAGAAGCGGTTGTTCAAGGCTTCTGGCCAGACGCGGCACGATCTTGGTCGAGAAAAGTTCTTGGATACCGTTTGGGAGTGGAAAAATGAGTAAGTCAATAGTGACCACTGTGAGGTATACCGTATGCTGAACTTTTTGGCAGATACCAAGGTCGAATTACAAACCAATTGCGAAGGTTGGGCGGCAGTTATAATTGGGACCGCACTGCATTTACTATGAGCGACGTGAGCTTCATCCAATGCTGCGATGGTACACAGTTTCTTACCTCCGTCACAGTCTCTCTCGAAAGCGGTGATCGAGACGTTCTGTAGTCTCCATGAAGATGGGACACTTTACCGTGCAAACCGTCTTGTCAATTGGTGTGTACGCCTCAACACTACACTGTCAAATCTAGAAGTAAGCACGTCGCGAGATGTCGTTATGTCCTTTCTCTCACTGGCATATGTTTTGCAGGTAGACCAAAAGCAACTCCCTGGTCGCACTTTACTTAACGTTCCTGGGTACGATCTGAAGGAGAAGTTTGAGTTCGGTGTAATCACCTCCTTTGCGTATCCGATAGATGGCTCTGGTATGTGAAATTTTTCCATTTCAGGTGCGTTCTCTTACCTGCAAACAGATGAGAAGATCATCATTGCTACAACCCGTCCTGAGACTATGTTGGGTGATACCGCCATCGCTGTACATCCGGACGATGCACGGTACAAACACCTACACGGCAAATTCGCCAAACATCCCTTTCTCAACCGCCGAATTCCAATCATCACAGACGACATCATTGTAGACATGGAGTTCGGTACTGGTGCCGTGAAAATCACACCTGCACACGATCCAAACGATTACGAGGTTGGAATGCGCCATAAACTGGAGTTCATCAATATCTTGAACGATGACGGTACTCTCAACGACAACGCGGGTGAGACATTCAAGGTGAGCAGTATGAGCCATCCCGGAGAAGGGCGATGTTGAGTTCTTGGAAGGGTATGAAACGATTCCATGCGAGGGTAGCTGTCATCAAGGCTCTGCAAGACGCTGGACTGTACGAAGGCAGCGCAGACAACCCCATGCAGATCCCTATTTGCAAGTAAGAATATTGACATTGTCGCGGTCTGCAGGGCTGACTATGTCCACAGCAAATCGGGAGATATCATCGAATCCTTACTCAAACCCCAGTGGTGGGTCAACTGTAAGCCATTGGCTGATGAGGCGATCAAGGTGTTTTCACCTCTCAATGACTTTCTCTTGTTCGTCTGTGTTGACATGTTGACAGCGCACTCGTGCTGGAGAGTTGAATATTCAACCGAAGACATCCGAGAACGAATGGTATCGATGGTTGGACGGTATTCAGGACTGGTGTATATCTCGTCAACTCTGGTGGGGTCATCGCTGTCCAGCCTACTTTGTCAGTATCGAGGGTCTGGCGCAGGATGTACGTTCCATAATCGTCCCTGTTCCAGCGATTTCGACTCATGATCCATCATTAGCGCGACGACGGCAAAAACTGGGTCGTAGGAAGGACTTTGGATGAGGCCACAGAAAGGGCCACGAAGCTTGCAGGTGGTGCTAAGTTCACGTTGGAGCAGGATGAAGATGTTCTCGACACATGGTTCTCGTCAGGTCTCTGGCCTTTCTCCGTCATGGGATGGCCAGAGAAGGTAAGTCCTATGCCGCATATCTGACCACCCGGTCACTCATACGGTGTTTGCTTAGACCGCCGACTTTGAGAACTTCTACCCGACTTCCGTGCTTGAGACCGGATGGGACATTCTGTTCTTCTGGGTAGCCCGTATGGTCCTCCTCGGTATCCGTCTCACGGACAAGATGCCATTCAGCGAGGTTTACTGCCACGCCATGATTCGAGATGCTCATGGACGCAAGATGAGCAAGTCATTAGGAAACGTCGTGGACCCGATCGATGTTATCCAAGGATTGTCTCTCGAAGATTTGCATGAGAAACTTCGCGAGGGCAACTTGGATGAGAAGGAGATCACTAAGGCGAAGGCGGGTCAGAAGAAGGACTTCCCGAAGGGTATCCCTCAGTGCGGCACAGATGCGCTGCGATTTGCTCTGTGCGCATACTCTGGAGGAGGTAGGTGCTGTATCAGATATCATGGATGACTGCTTACAATTTGATCACTGAACAGGGCGCGACATCAATTTGGAAATTCTGCGTGTAGAAGGTTATCGCAAGTTCTGCAACAAGATCTTCAATGCCACTAAATTCGCCATGCTCAAACTGGACGAACAGTTCGTACCTGAACCTACAGCTAAGCCCACTGGAAAGGAGAGCCTTGTCGAGCGGTGGATTCTGCACAAGCTCAACATCGCCTCCAAGGAGATCAACCAGCAACTCGAAGAACGCAACTTCATGGTAGCCACCGGCGTCGCGCACAACTTCTGGTTGTACGAGCTATGTGATGTTTACATCGTACGTTCTCATCTTGTCTTCATCCATGCGGGCTGTTGATGCGTTCCCACTTTACAGGAAGCAATGAAGCCTATGACAGACGAGTCAGCAGCAGAGGCAACTCGGAAATCCGCTCAACAGACTTTGTACACATGCCTCGATCACGGTCTGCGCCTGCTCCATCCTTTCATGCCCTTCGTCACCGAAGAGCTCTGGCAACGTCTGCCAAGGCGTCCCAATGATGCTACGCCTTCTATTATGGTCTCAGCGTACCCAAGATATGTACGTACAATATGCAGAATGCGCTTCATATTAGACATTGACATCTGTCTCGTTAGGATGAGGCATCAATGTTCCCTGACGCCGAGAAAGACTTCGACTTGGTGTTCTCCGCGCTGAAAGCAGGCCGTTCGCTCGCCGCTTCATACAACCTTCAAACGGACATACAATGTAAGACCGTGCATCTGGTTTGCTACTGATGAACACTGTTTGACACGTTCTGGGTAGTGTGGATCCGTGCTCAGACCGACGCCGAAGCCCAGATCTTCGAGTCTCAAACGGCCACCATCGTCGCCTTGACGAAGAACTGCAAGAGCGCGAAGGTCGTCCGGGAACTCAGCGAGCTGCCAGAGGGATGTGGGTCCGCGGTGCTGACGCCAACTGTCGCCGTGTACCTCCTTGTGCGAGTGAGTGCTCGTACCTGTCATTGCAAAGGGTTGAGTTGACGCCTTAGTATGACAGGGTTTGGTTGATCTCGACATGGAGATCGCCAAATGTGACAAGAAGCTCGATCTAGCCAACATGTCGCTCGATAAGGTCCTCAAGCTCGAGGCACAGCCCGACTATGAGACGACGATTCCCGCTAATGTCCGTCTTGCCAACGAAGAGAAAGTACGTTCTCGTGCTTCTTCTGTATTGTTTGCAGATAAGCTTACTCCCGTGATGCGTTTTGCAGAGAAAAACTTTGGAGGCAGACATTGCTAATCTTGTGCTATCCAAGGAGATGTTCGCAAAGTTGAAGTAGATGAAAGATCATTTGTGTTACATTACATTTAGTTCAAAGCTGTTTTCCCTAGCGCTTTTCATTCAGTGTCATCCGCAGGAATTCGTTCAACGACGGACTTGTACTCGCACGCGACGATGAACAAATGCAGGTTGAAGCTTTGAAGAAGTTTGAACGTCCAAAGGTGAGGTGACGCTCGATCGAGCGCTCAACCCCTAACTTCTGCCATCCAACTGCCATCAACACAATGTCAACCTCGTACCCATCCTCTGGCTATTCAGACAAATTGGATGAATTTGGATGACCCATGTTTCTTCGACTTTGGAGGGGACGTGACAAATGGGTACAGTGTACTGTCACAGACGTCGAGACTCAAGGTCGTAACGTCGACAATTTCGCTGTGTTCGCATATGCTTTCAAGCGTGCAGTCTGCAAGGTACGTCGTGTGCTTGACCGTTACTGATTCTGCTGGTAATCGGACTGAACTGCCGCAGTACCCAGTCCTGCAAGACCTTCTTCCGCTGGCAGAGAAAGCGACAAGCAGCACGCCTTCCAGAGGAGAGTTCATTTCGGTCCATTTCCATTTCTTGAACCGGTCATTCGGTGACAGTGGCTTGCTCAGGAGTGACCCAAACGTTTTTGTCTTGTGGCGAGTTGTGGCGGGGATCAAGACCTACTTTCGTATCCCAACACTATGATCTTGAGGGCGTTAACGGGGAATCAAATAGCGGGACTGGCAGCGAAGTGGAAATCCTAGCATCTCGGGCGCATCTACTAAGGGACTGGGTTTCAACAGTCTCTACTTGAGCTATCTATGTCGTTCACGAGCACAGGGTCGCTTGCTTTATGATGAGCGCATTCTAACGAAACAAAATATCGTCCAGAGAACATTGATGACCCACTGTGTCAGGCTGTTCCGACACGCTAGAGGTCGCAGGAGTCTGACCTTCGGTTCGGCCAGGTGCCAGATATCCAAGAATGTCCGTCGAGATGGAAGGAATCGAACTGAAGGCCTGGTTGCGTATCATGTGATGTGGCGTTCGAAGTTGGTGTGTCGGTAGGCAGTCAGCATTCAGAGACTGATCTTCTGTGTCTCACACAGTCACCTTGTATCTTCATCTTACTTCTGTCTCGCAATTGCCACATCCCTCGTTGTCTCCAACTGCGCTCTTGTCTTCAAGGACACACAGATCAATGGACACGATACTATCGTCGGTTTATAAACATACGTACATCGCCGTCACGGTGGCCGTTATACTTCTCCCGATACTGCTCTCGCCGACGGTATGGTGGTGGATACTAGTACGACCCTATCTTGTGAAGTACGGACCTGCACTCGAGGATTGGGCTGCAATAATTGGGAGGTCCGACCTGTTGCCTAAAGGTTTCAATCGAACGCGTTCCGAAATCACTCGGTAAGGCTTATCCGTGTGAGTCGAATGTTGATAGTCTTACTTATTATGATTGGTTAAAGCATGCGGCGTATTTCTGAAATGCTGAAGGACGAGCTCGGACGGGCGGCCTATATACAAAGTGTACGTCAATGGCCGTCGAGGATAGGGGCAGTATTTGCAACTTGGAACTCGTGTCGGCAAATAGTTGCTAGTGTTCATGTGAGCACTTGAGAGCTGTGTCATGTTCGACCGCATATTGACTTTTCTGACAGGAAGAGTTCACCGGACCTGGTTACCACAACGTTGGGGCCCCCTTCGACCTTCCGCCGCCGGTGGTGGAGGGGGCGAAGGAGGAGGAAGATACTCTCGATATTTCTGAAAACGTGCCAACGGAGGAGGGGCATGCTACTGAGATGGAGAGTCTTCTAGTCAACACAGACTCCGCAGATTCTGGTGGTGTGGAGCGTCCGCGCCGCCGCCTCCGCTCTTCCTCTTCAGAGAAAACCAGCCCCCGCCGTTCGGCGCGAATTGCCAGTAAGTGGCGTTCTACTGGTGCAGTTACTTCGAGCTGACGCAATCTATCAGAGTAGTTTGACGACTGGGACTCAGTATGTCCCCAGTTAACCCAAGATCAAGCTCAGTGGTAAGTAAGTACTGCTGTGGTATTGAGAATTCGCATTCACTTACGCTCAGACCCCTTCAGCCTGACCTGCTGCCCTGTATGTTTCTCCGACCCAAATCTGTCGAGTAGTCATGTTTGTAATCTTTCTCCCTCAAGTTTCAACCCTCTCCTACGGTCATATCATGTCAACAAGAAGATTCACCTTTTGTACTTTTGTCCGTTCTCTGCGCATTCCTGATTCCCCGTATTCCAAGTTCAAGTATAAGACCTTGTCGATAGACTTCATTTCGTCAATGTATAAAGGATGGTGTACCGAAACGACGTGAGAACAATTGTGCAACGACGGAGCTGCTCAACGATACGCACTCAATGCCGCGGCCCAGATGGGCTTCTTCTGAATCGTAATCTACACTCGAATACTCAACAACGGGCCCCGGGAGTGGGGTCATTCAATTGCGCATTGGTAGTATGAGTACAAACTCAAAAACCAATAAAAGAAGAGAGAAGAAAACATGCTGCAGTACAGCGATCTAGCATACTTATAGGTGTATCATACAGTAGCCTGCTCAGGGTATACGACATCTGCCACGATGATGATAGGTGTGCATGGCACGAATCTCAACCGTACCACTTTCCGCCGAGGCGAGTTTCGGCCTTCTTGCGTTGAGGAATAAGGGCCTCACGGATGTCAAAAGTCTCGATGGCACGCTGTCGATTCAGACATACGTCAGTGTTGATCAGACTGTGATTGGTATGAGTAAAAGCGTACCCGCCAAGTGGCCATATCCAGTTCCATGACAAGTTGTCGTTTCATGAGGCCCTCCGCATATTCCTCTGTAGTGGGTCGAACGCAAGCATCTAGAATTTAGATGAGTCACGTAGGCTGCTGACAAGTGGAATGTGCACGAACATAATTGTGGTTCTCCCTCGTCACTGACTTGCAATGCGCAAGTACCATCACGGATCAAGAAAGACAGGTAGAACATATTCTCAACAGACTGGCCAAAGTCTTGCGGATTGACGATAAATTTGAACATATTAGTGATGCCATTCTTTTCGAGCAACCTTTGGAGCTACGACAAGAAGGTCAGACAAACCTTCTGAAGTAGACTCTTTGCATTGAGGCTCACCGCAGCGACATTTTTTGTCGTCTCGTTTTCAGAACGTGTGATGTCATCCTCAGTGATCGCTTGAGGCTTCTTCTCGTCTGCTTTGTTCTTCTCGAGCTTAGACCTCTTAACAGGCGCCCGTTGCTTCTGCTCTATCGTCAGAGGGCCCAGCCTAAAATAAGAAAGAAAGAGAGGTCAAAACCAAGGTACTCGACAGCACTGTGCAACGTACATGAAGTCCGAGACCGGTACGCGATGACTATACCCAAGAGCCCTGCGTCCGATCAGCTCCCAATCCAGTGCAGCGCCAGGCTCGACCTGATTTCCTTCGGTCTCGGAATCGTCATCGTCTTCATCTAAATGCTGAGCGCTCCTCCCTCCCATAAAGGTCACGAGCTTCTGGACGAAGTCCTCCACGTCAAAAGCTCCTGAACCAGACTTCATGGCGCGTGCTTGCGTGTTGGCGCTGCCAGTAACAGCCGTAAGGACCCTCGAGTCTTTGATAGCTTCCGACGTTCCTTTGACTGTTGTGAAGAGTTCAGTAATCTCTTTTCAAGAGGTTCATGGAGGGAGAATGATGGGTACCGGAAGTATGGAAGAGCTTGTCTGACGTTTCAAGGAGACGAAGCATTTGCTCTGGCGTCTGATCATCCTTCACACCTGGATAGAGGTCCAGTCAGTACGTGCAAACGAGATAGCCCACAAACATATATACTGACCGTGCTCCATTTCACGGAGTTTTGCACGTACACCGCGAACTTCTTCATGATCTTGATCAGGATCGTAATCCTCGGATGCGTCGACCTCAGGATCTTGGATTCTAAGCTTCTTCTTCGCTGGACCAGGCATCTTTTAAATCTCTATCCAAAATACACGTTAAGAGTGTGGTTGACGTTGACGAAGTCGCCCCTTTGTTCGTGGTAGTGATGGTGAAGGTTAATGGACAAGAGCGCGCTGTTTGGTCTTGTTGACGCGACGAATATTCGCAGGATGTTAGTACGTAAGCATGCACCCTGATTAGGCTTACCGACTGTTACCGACTTTGAGGCGCGACATTGAGACTGCATGGAACGTCGCCGTCGTCGTCGTTCGCAGTGACCACAAGCTACTTTCATACACCATCTGATCGTTACGATTTGCCAGTGTCGGAGCATCGACCATCTGACACACCCGCCCCCGACAGCGCCTCTGGCAGCACCGACTGACCGCCGTGACGTACGGTCGGATCTCAGTGATGTCCCTTTTATCATAGACGCGTCCGTTGGCGAAGATACATCCTCTTTCTCTCATACTTTCGCCATCGTCGCTGTCGTGCTCGTCATACCATGTCGTTCATTCAACGTGCTCCGTTCTCTCTCCGACGCACCTTCGCGTCGTCCGCGCACTATGCTGTCGCTTACGACCCTGCCAAGATTACCGTCGGTATCCGGCGGGAGGACCCCCTCCGTATATGGGAGCGTCGGTGTCCATTGACTCCAGAAGCTGTACACGACTTGGTACACAGAGAAGGTGTAAACGTTCTCATACAGGACTGTGAAAGACGTGTATGGCCGACGCATGAGTTTGTAATGGTATGTGTTGCCCTCTTCTGCGCTCAAGATGTTCGTGTCTTGACCACCTCTCTTGGCTAGGCTGGTGCAGTGGTGCATCCGACTCTCTCCCCGTCACACATCACATTGGGTATCAAGGAGACGCCTCTGAACGAAGTGCTCTCCGACCCTGTTCGTGCCCCGTCAGATTCTCCCGCTCAGTCCTCGCTTGTCTCGAGGACACACTTGATGTTTTCACATACTGTGAAAGGCCAGTCATACAATATGGAGTTGCTCTCTAAATTCCTCGGACCACAGGAGGCTCTGCCACCTCGTCTGATAGACTATGAGCTCTTGACCGGGGAAGATGGCAAGAGAACTGTAGGCTTTGGCTGGTTTGCTGGAGGTTAGTCTGGTGTCGATGCTCATAGGTAGAACATAAGCCTAGCGAATGCCTATTCCACGTCTCGTCCGTGGCAAAATACAGTACTGACACTGATCGCATCACTTTAGTTGCAGGTGCCCTGGAGTCTTTATGCGCTCTAGCCCATGCACATCTTGAGCTGGGATTTTCTAGTCCGTTTCTCGTGAGTCGATCAACTTCCTGCAGTCTGCGCTTACTTACATTGGACTCAGTATACCCCTCGGCCGCACATGCATCCGAACTTGGCATCCATTCGTTCGACTTTGAGAGATCTAGTCACTATTAGTATATTTGCAGAAGGTACCCCGAAAGGACTGGGCCCCGTTGTATTTGGAGTAACCGGGTATGCACATGGCTTGATTCGGAGTTTTGGTGACTGAGTACTCATTTTCTCTCATAGAACTGGCAAAGTTGCCCAAGGCGTGCTTGATTTGTTCACAGATTTACCTATACGCATGGTACAAGTGCATGAACTTCCAGATCTCGTGGCAAACCCTGGTGAGTTCAGATACATATACCATTGGCAGTTCATTCATGCCGACGTTTTGATCTTATCGCACAGAGACTGATCTCCGCATGGTTTGGCCAGTCACGTCGCCTTATTGATTGCAAACTGAAGTATTATCATAGATTTATGTCGTCCACGCCCTTCCATCCGACTACCTCGTTCGAAAAGACGGACAAGCATACGAACGCTCACATTATTACAGCAATCCTCAAGAATACAGCTCCGTATTTCACTTAAAGGTTGGCTGAAGCATGTGGCACTGCTCGCATATCATGTTGACATTACGATACAGATTGCACCATACTTGACATTACTATTCAATGGTGCTGGATGGGCTCCCAACTTTCCTCGACTGATGTCAAACGACCAGCTGACACTCGCACTGGAGAAAGCACAACAGATTGGTAAAGGCAGATTCGCTTGCATCGGAGACATTAGCTGTGACGTCGAGGTACGTCGTTCGTATACCGTCATGTCACTGAGGTCACTCAAGTACTACATTCAGGGTGGACTAGAATTCCTGCCACGTTCCTCTACACTGTCCTCTCCATTCTACACCACTCGTCCAGATTCACTCCCCTCTCATCTGCCATCTTTGACCATGATGTCCGTCGACATCCTCCCCACCGCGCTTCCGCTCGAAGCGTCCGAACACTTCTCCAGTGTACTCACGCCGTACCTGAAATCACTCATTCGAGGCTATCGGACCCCGGGTCAGCCTCACTTGAACGGGGACGCTGACCTGGGGAGAGCTGCCGCGCTCGAGAGGGCCACAGTGGCGAGCGAGGGGAAGCTGAGGGAGCCGCACAAGTGGTTGGAAACCCCGCTGAGCGTATGGAAAGACAACGTAGCTGCTGCGAAGGCTGAACCTTCCGCCGTTTCTGAGAGTGGTGGACCGAGGAAGAAGGTGCTCATGTTGGGGAGCGGGATGGTCGCGGGTCCTGCGGTGGATGAGATCTGTAGCTGGACAGATGTGGAGCTTGTCGTGGGTGCGTGATTTTCTGCTAAGACCGTTCGAACATGAAATGTAACGACCATTTGTCTTACAGCGAGCAACGCTCTGCAAGAAGCCGAACGGTTAACGGGGAGACACCCATACGCCAAAGCCGTCGGGATAGACGTCTCGGACTGGAGCAAAGTCGAGGAACTGATCGGCGAGTCCGACCTCGTTATCAGGTTGGTGTCTTTTAGTGAAACCCGGGGATTCAAGTTGCTGATTGCGAGAATAGTCTCTTACCTGTACCTTTCCATCCAAAGGTCGCCGAGGCGTGCATCCAACACCGCAAACACCTCGTGACTGCGTCCTACATCTCCCCCGCAATGAAGGCTCTACATGAACGGTAAGTACGATGTGACCTCCACGCTCACACAACACTGATCTCACTTCTGTATGATAATCTAGGGCGGTTTCTTCGGACGTGCTGCTGCTCAACGAGATCGGCTTGGACCCGGGTATCGACCACTGCTCCGCCATCTCGATGTTGTCGGACCTCCGTGCGCAGAACAAACGCGTGACGTCGTTCACGTCGTTCTGCGGCGGCTTGCCTGCACCCGAGGATGCGGACGTCCCGCTCAGGTACAAGTTCAGCTGGAGCCCGAAAGGCGTGTTGAGCGCGGCGTTGAATGGGGCGCAGTTCAAATTGTGGGATAAAGTGAGTCTAAAGGCTTTTTTCCCGTTTGTTGAAGATGCTAATATGGTGTAATGTCGTGCCAAGGTGGAGACGATCTCGGGGGAGAACCTCCTGCGCCAGAACTTCCCGGACCTGCCGATCTCGGACGTGCTCAAGCTGGAAGGTATCGCGAACCGTGACAGCTTGCCGTACGGCGATACGTACGATCTCGGACCGCTCAAGGACGTTCGTACATTGTTCCGTGGCACCCTCCGGTACGTCCCACAGAACCAAGGGTCATCTGCACCTCGACTGACCTCGACTATGACCGGACTCCTACAGCTATCCCGGGTTCACGACGCTGATGGACCAATTCAAAGCGATCGGCCTCCTCGAGTCCACGACGCCAATCACCGTCTCGACGTGGGGCGAGGTTTGCGACGTCAGGCGATGTCCGCGCGGCTGGGGAGGCGCGTCCCCCGGGGCGGACGCCGCGTCCGGTTCCGCTCTGCGCTCGCGGACTGCCTGCGCGCGGGGGAGGACGCGGACGCGCTCGTGCGCACGCTCGACTGGTTCGGGATCACCCCGTCGTCCGCGTCTTCGTCTTCGTCTTCGACACCGCTGAAGATGGAGAAGGGCGCGGCGAAGGCGCTGCCGATCGACGTCCTCGCGGCGCTGCTGGCGCATAAGCTGCGCTACGCGCCGGGGGAGCGCGACGTCGTCGTGCTCTCGCACGAGATCGTCGCCCGCCGTCCCACGTCGTCCCCTTCTCGAGAAGAGGAAGAGATACACACGGCGTCGCTCGTCACGTACGGCACGCCCGCCGCGTCCGCGATGGCGCGGTGCGTCGGG